>CAKNET010000053.1:0-207887 GCA_930272545.1 Sphaerostilbella broomeana | reverse complement strand
TTATTTTATTTTATTTTATTTTATTTTATTTTATTTTATTTTATTTTATTTTATTTTATTTTATTTTATTTTATTTTTATTTTCTCTTTTTTTTCTTTCTAGTTACGGGATTCCTGTAGAAATCTTGAGAGATCATCATAATAAAAATCCTACTATTACTGCAAGTCGCAAAGGAACGCAAACACAAACGAACCAAAAGGAAGAGAAGAACAAAGAAAAAGCCACTCTCGGCTCACCGGCCGCTAGCCTAACCTAAATCGGACTTTGCACTTCGCACGTGGGCTAGCGCCAGGACGCGCTAAAGCGTTAGTGGGAATCCATCCTGCCTGTGACTCAGTGGCTCCGTAAGTGGTAAGCGGGCTGGCGGGCTGCGGGTTAACAACGGATATTAAGCGACAGGCAGCGTGAGTGAGTCGAGTGGAGCAGCAGCAGCCTCCTCCTCAGGCGAGAAGAAGTCATCGGGGGAGTCATACTGGGAGATTAAGAATAATCCTCCGTTTGGGGAAAAGTGTTTTTGATTTTATTTTATGTTTATTGTTTTCATTTTCGGTGTCTTTTCATAAAGAGCCTTTCTCTTGTCAAGACAAGGGATTATTATTCACATTGCAATTGTACAGTAGAGTTCAGGTTCAGCGTCCACTCCCAATTACAACTTAAATTAGCCACTTTTGACAGTCGGCACTTAAAAACAGTGCTAATTCATTCATACTGTGTACATGTCTTAACAGAACCTGTCACTAGTACCCGATCTCAGGCCGCTGTATTAGACCCCGGCTCCGGAGTAATCAAAGGACCGAAGGGCCAGTCAGAAGGATGTTCACCTTTGAGGCAGAACCACCAGTCGAGAGTATTCGTTCACTTGGGATCAAGTGAACAGGAATGACCACACCATGTATATATATACCAACTTCATCCACACTCGTTAGAATAGTTTAGCTATCCGCTCGTTAATACCAAGCATTCATTAGAACTTGGGATTCTACAGAATTGTGACATTGTTACCACTGCCTATTATCTCTCCCTGACTCTCCTTACCAACATCAACCTGAAGAGATATTTTTATAGCACAGCTCTGCAGCCACAACATGCATAGCATTCCAGCCACTTTGCTAGGTCACGTAAAGAGGGGTCATGCCGGTGCCTACAAAACTTACTACAAGAAAAGGCAGGCGGCTCTGCCTTCATAATCGCTAGTCCACCAAGACATCTCCATCCTGGCAATAACTCGATTCATCTATTATATGTCATTGCACATACCACATGGCGATAAGTCATGTGCCGCATCCTCAGAACCACGATGACATATTCTGGCTGCCCCGAAAGCTGTAATACGAGCCGTGACGATGTTATCAGTGACGGCTGCGAGAAATTTGCGACAACGGGCACTGAGTGTTCGAAGGACGACTCAACGCTGGAGTATCTGGGCCAATCTAAGAGCCGAAGCCAGTGTGACAGGCATAAAGATGAGGGCTATAGCGACAACTACACACGCTAAGGGCACAGACCGAAGCCGATGAGAGGGAGAACATTATGCGAAAGGGGGGTTGGTTGGTTATATCGAATCGTTCAGTACAGCCCTGTATTAACATGTACTGAGCAATACGTATTATAATGATGTTGTGACGAGCTTATTGTGCACTCTCTGCTGCATACATGGAACTCAAGGCAATCGCAACATGGCGTGCACTTTCCCAGTCTCCCCTCCAGCAGCCCCGAATAATACTTCCGCATCTTAGCGTGGATATATCTGGGAAATCGGCCGCCTTAAAGCGTTTCTCCACCTGATCCTCTGTAACATCCGCGTACGGTTCATGATCAGTCATGATGAAATACAATACAGAGCCGAGGGCGAAAATGTCATCCGCTATCTGAGGCTTGCGTTTCCAACTCCAGCCTGGAGGTTGAAATCTTGGGCTAGTCGTGATGGTGGGAGCAGAGCCAGCAACTGAGGAGCCAGCAAAATCAGCGATATGGAGCTCGAGGGTGTCATTTAGCATAAAATTGCGGGGTGTGACATCACAGTGAATTACATCAGCCGCATGTACCACAGCAAGTGCTTCCGCTGCCTGTACTGTCCAGTCCTCTCTTTGTTTAGTCGTAACGCCAACCTCAGGTCTTTCTACAAGTTGCCGTCTCAGATATGATGCTAAGTCGCCATTCTCGAGATATTCCAGCACCAAGGAATAGGAATCCGCGTCCCATCGAATCAATGTGGGAATACGGGCGCTGTTTCCAATACGTTGGTAGACTTCAGCCTCTATATTCATTTCTCGGCGACATCTGTTCTCTTCGTGGGGGCAGTATGGGTTCGGTTTCGGATACTTGATGATATTGCCCGAGCTAAGCTTCTCGACGAACGATGTTGCTCCGGCGCTGACAAAATGCCCTTTCGTAACGTAATATACCTCTCCTTCAGGTATCTCGTCACGATCTGGGATCTGAAAGGCCCTTTCTGGCAAGGGTGGTGACAGCTCTCGTCGCCAGGGTCCTGGAATCCGGTGGTATTTGAGGTGGCGAGGACATTTATGCACTGCAGGCTCGCACTGATCGTTTGTTAGTGTCAGGGCCAGCAAGGAATTGTGTTGATAGACGGACGGGTTCCCGATCTATGACTGCAGCTGCCTGACACACCCCGTAGAGCACTCGCAGCAAGAAGGTAACGGCTTTCCTATACTGGCTGGCGATGACCCGCCAAAGCGAATTCGCACCTAGAAAGAGGGCAAAGTGTGCCGCCATGCAAGGTCGACTATTTATAATACTCTTCACAGCAAGATATTAGGTCCTCGGCCTTGCTCAGTTGAAGCAAGGAACAAAGCAAGGCGCTGCGGTTGTTCAAACGGTAGTTTGTCACTGCAAAATTGGATTCTGTAAAGTTTAATAGTATGTACAAGTTACATAAGCTGACTAAAAAAGGGAGTGCCTGTTCCTGCTGGTTTTATTGGACGGAAGTTAACATTTGTGAAGCCAGAAGTAGAGGTTACCACCATCGCATTCCTAATAACATATATATACACGGGGCGAGCTGTACCTTTTATGTTCCCATGGCCATCTTGTTTTTCAGGAATCTAAAAATCGATTTGAACCTGCTGACATTGGCCGTTATTAATCCGGTTATCTATTGCTACTGAGAAATCCAGAAACAAGTAGGTAGGTCACGTGATAGTTATGAAAAACTCAGGTTACAGGGCTGCTGTGGCCGGGCTGCTGTGGCCTTGCTGCCTTAGGCACTAGTTTAAATCAGCCAATTCTAGCTGTTGTTAAGAAGGGTACTTTTACATGATAGCAGCGCACTGTGCTATCGCCCCACCTGCCTAATCTGGAAAATTCCCTATATCATCAATGTGGACGCTGAACCTGGACCAGGCTGTACCCATCCAACCGTCATCATCATCAATTGAATGACTTTGAGGAAAAGGGCGGAGAGACGGAGAGACGGAGAGACATGCCAGAAGTGTCTTACTTGGACCAACAGATGTCACTGCACGCAGAAACGTATCGTAAGAGGTACCCGCATACGCACGTAACGTGTACCAGCGTCGTCACCACAACGCATCATCACAGGCCTAATAACCGGATGACATACCCATTGACTCACTCACTACTGACGGCTCACGGAGCCGAAATGGCTAAATTACCAAAAGGTGATAGTGGCCATTTTTTTCTCAGTCAGACGCTTTCCCTTATTGAAGCGATGCAAATTTGTAAATTGTTTAGGTTTTGCCTATCATTTTTTTTTATCGAGTGCGTGACTCACACGCATGCACATGTGACACTGCCGTCGCATACCACAGCAGCACCGCGCGCGTATCATTTATGATTACCAATTTACGGAATTCAGCTGCGGACGCATGAATAAAAAAAAATCAGGATTAGGTATTGTTACCCAGTCATAGTTCATAGGGCTGGCTGTATTAAGGCTTAGAGTAGAAACTCGGAGGCAGTGCCCTGTCCTGTTGCCGACTCTATGCGATGTCATTAGAGGGGAAAAAAAAATAAAAATTGCTGGGTAACACACCGTTGTCTCATTACGTGCGGCAAAGCCTCACAAGGCTGGCGGGCTGGCGGGCTGTCTCGCAAAAAAAAAAAAAAAAAAAAAGTAATCATCTAATCTGATCTGACGGATTCAATCAATCAATCAATGAATTGATCATGTCAGCGGGCATAGAGGACGACATTGCCTTGCGTACTCGAATGGCGTGAACGCTTACGAACCAATATGGCTTTCGTCACTGTGCTCCCCCAATACTAGTCCCAACTCATCCCCACAAGGCTGCTTTCTCAGAATTAAAACAGGACCAAAAACAAGCTTCACGTTAGAACAGGGGATTACGCCACACCAAAAAAAAGAGGTGGGCTGTGTGTGCGTGTGCGTGTGAGTCTACATCTCAAGCTAAGCTAAGCTACCTAAGCTACTAGTAGTATAGCCAGAATCCACATCCAATGGCTACTGGATGGGATGGAGGGTGCGGCCATCGCGGAGAAGTCAGGCTCTGTGCCTGAAGGAAGCATCAACACCTCTCACTCTCACTGGTTGATGGTGAGGGTCACAGGGCGGGGGGGGGGGGCTTTGCCTACTCCCGAGCGGAGCAAGGGTGATCGAACCCAACGCGCGTGTGTGAGATGGATGGATCCTTAGCTAGAGGTGCGGCTCTTGTGGAGAATGGGGGAGGCATCTACAAGTCGAAGAGGCTGACCTGCTTTGGGGAACGTGTCTATATGTATATAAAGCATCGGTGTTGCCTGATATCAGCAACCTTCTTCATCACATCAGGCATCCACAACTCTCTTCAGTATATCAAGCTAGCTCTTCTACATCCTCGCTACCATCATCGTCATCACAACTTCCACTTCCACTTCCACTTCTTCAACCTAGCCTTGAAGAACAAAACCATCACCATTCTCACTCAAACTACTTCTACATCACCACCACAAACAACCGCCAATATGTCTCTCACCGGCCACTACGGAGGTGTCCAAATCGGCCTCGCTGAGCGCCCCGGTCCTTCAAGGGGTACCATCAACCAGGACAAGAAGAACAAGTCCAAATCATCATCATCCTCATCATCCTCATCATCCAGCTTCTTCGGCCTCTTACGCTCCAGCAAGCACCACCAACTGAAAACTGCTCAGGCAGCCGCTTCAGAAAAGGAGCAGTACCTCCGCGACTTTGATGCTCAGTCTCTCGCTTCCGTCTCGACATCCACTACACTGAGTCCAGTAGCTAAGAAGACAACTACGTCTCCAAGAGACGATATTCCCGCGCAGAAATGGCTGTTTGCGCAGCCTGATAGGTCAACCATGATGCCACGACGATCTCCATTGTAAAGAAAACGGTCGAGTTACCACCAACCACGAATCGAATACACTCTACAAACACCGACTCCTCTTAGTTCGGTTGCCCTGCTCAAGAAAGATTTGAGTAGGCGACCGAACAGGGACAAAAACCTACTCTCCAATGATTGTGTTCTCATGGGTGAGCTCGTAGGACGTTGGCCCTCTCCAACAGGGGGGGGGGGGGGGTCCAACGTTCTACAAGCTCTTTAGAATTTTGAGCATGCGAGGCGTTTCCCTTCCATACCATAGACATTGGGGCATTGTGTCTTCCTTTCTTTATTTTGTCATGTTGAATTGCTTTGCTTGGAAGCCCCTAGCAGATATGGGAAATCGAAACGCAACGCGAAACAGGAAAATTTTCTCTTTTATTCTGGGTATAATTAGTCATTTATTTACTATTAGATAGTCAATTGACTGCAGCAATTGGACTTGAAAACATTTCGCCTGTGTCGTCTGGTGTCCCATTTAAAAACTGTCGTTGAGAACGTCTTCGTTCATCTTGACCATCGTAGGGCTATACTCTGACGAATCTGGCTCCGCTCCAGCGTCGAGGAGTATGTCATCGACAATTCTTCTACTGGCTTCCCTCGCTAGAAAAAAAAACAATTCAAAATGTACTCGTTAGTCTCACGTATCCATCAATCGAGACCAATCTCTTCCACTGCTTACCTGGCGTCTGTAACAATTTCGAAGGAGGCAGCGCAAACTGAATAGTCTTTGGCGGGCTCATACCACCATACAGATCCATGTCGTTGTCTTCGTCGCTTTCCCAATCAATCTCATAATCTATCTTTCGTCTAGAAGCTGTGGCACCCTCCTCAGCAAAGACATCTCGCGTCGTCTTTCTTGCAGTCCCCGGGGTCTGCACACTGACACCAGGAGTTCTCGGGCCCTGCCGGCCTTTGAGTGGTGACATGAATGCCTCGCTTCGTAATCTAGGCACTGCGATTTCCGGTGACGACATTGGCGAGTCTTGCCGTGCTGCTGACTTCTCCTTTTGCTCCGGCTGCTTTCCCTTTAGCGGTGATATTCGGTAGGCAGGCTTGTGGGGAGTCGCTTGCAGCCGGTATGACTTGTCAAGCACACGATGCAGGAGAGGATCTTTCTGCCCCTTCTGACGCTGGACCGATTCGTCCCTGTTGCGCTCCTCTAGCAGTCCCCTAGGCGTCATTGACATGTCCGGCAGTCGCGCCGTATGCTGCGCAAACAAAACCGACGAATCTTCCTCGTCGTCGGAGTCGTGCAAAACTGTCGTGCCGCCGTCTTCTTCATCCTTCATCTCCCGCTTCATGGCCTCGTACGGGGACTCAAGGTTGGAAAAATTGGCCCTAAATGTCTTGGTCGCTGGTGGACGTGGTGTGCTCCCTGAAAGCTCCGCGTCGTCCAGCAGCGACTCCTCGCCGTGCAAAGTGGACTGCTCCGCTGCACTGGCCCTTGTGGTATCCTCGTCTAGATCGGCCGTTACGTCCAGCGTGATGTCGTCCCTCATGGTACTGCTATCCTCCACACCCGTGGTATCTGCTTCGTTTGCGGTATCTTCATAGCCTGAAAGCGACACATTGGCTGAGGCTTCGAAGAACTGCTTCCAAAACTGCAGGCATCGTAGTTAGCCACCACAAACGACCAAGTCAACCCTAGACAATACTGTACCTTGGATGCTTCCCAGACGGCTCGTGAATTTTCGCCATACTGCTCTACAATCGGCAATATGCTTGTCGTGACGATTCGATGTGCTTTGCTGAAATTGTGGTCGATCTCTGCCACCCTTATTCGTACGATATCGTGGACAATCGATTTGTTGGAAGCCTACCTTGGAGTGTTAGAGTAATGGACTGCTCCAGTTTTTCGAGCTCTTCGGTCAAGCTCAGATTGCGCGGAGCAATGCTTTGCCGAGACATGTTTGGGGACATTTGGCTCTTAAGACAGAATAAACAGCCCCGAATGGGTTCGTAGAGGAAAAGGTGGGAAATGCGCTTGCCGGATCATCATGGTGGGCGTTTAGAGAGTCGCGTGGAGACGCGATGAGGGGCAAACCAAACCACTTTAGCGCGCGGTGGTCAACTAACCCACAGTAAATGGAGGGGCAGGCTGGCCGAGGCTTAATTAGTGTACCCGAGTATCTACGATGCTAGAATCACAATGATTTCTTCTTACTCTGAGGAAAAATTAGTTGACTCATATGTATTATTCTATCGATATGTGAATGTAATTCAAGTCAAGGTAGCATGAGTTTCAATTATTCCATCTGCTGAAAATAGCTACTGCTTGAGATAATAGTCACACATGTCCAGTTTTACCAGGAGCTGTGCAACCATACTGTCGTCGCCCGTTCCATACTGTTCCCTAAACGCCTTGTCTTCTGCTCTTTTATCGCTCGTCTTCCGCGCCTTTTCGGTAAGACTGCGGCAAACGCTGATGAATACCTGTACTTTCTTTTTGAATTCGAAGTAGAGAATGGATGCATCGAGTTCTTCATTAACCTCTACCTCTTTGCCCAGGGACCGAAGCCTCATGTATTTGGCGAATTGTAGAATGGTATTGAAGATTTCCTCAAGCAAGTTGAGAATAGGTTGCTGTCGCTTCCTGAGAAAGAGAGCGTGCATTATCCGATCGAGAATCAGCGAATGGAAGTCCCGTAACTTGTCTGGGCTCTGGATTTCGGATGAACTGCTCATGGCTCGCCTGTCGAGGTCTGACTGGACTTTGTCCAACTTCTTCTCAAACATTTGCCAGGGAACGGCCACTCCCGTGTCTAAAAAGTATGCTGAGATGCTGGAGACAAAGTGCTGTGCTTCTCTCACGAAGCGGTATGACGCGTCGCCAGGGTCTTCCCAATAACGAGCCACACGATGGACATCGCGGAAGAGCTGATTAACAACAAATAACAACCGCAATACTCGAAGTAAGAGCTTGAAGATGCAATCATACTGCATTAGATTCATAGGTGTAATAATCGGGCTTAGTTCTGGCGGCGCTGTATATGACAGGCGAAGGAAGTCCAGCGCCTCAAGGGAATCCGGGTTCATGCATTTGTCAATCTCTTCGTCAGACAAGTCTCTCACAGCAAAGCTCATGTCGCCTGGCAAGTCTGTGCCATCCGTATAAATCGTTCCTCCTGTATTTGGGGCCCCTGGCCGATTCCTAGCATCGTAGCTCTCTGCCAGTACACCCATGAGTACTAGTCGCAACTCCGAGCTTGCTGGTGGCCATGTGTCTCGCCCTCCAAGCCGAAGACCCATCATACTGCCTTGCCGAATCACCCCAGGACGTTTTTCTGCTGATTCTATGTCCGGGTCAAACAAAGCATGGGATAGGCGACTACAAAAGACTCCATTTCCGAGAAGATGGAACTCCTTTTGCAGTCTCAGATGACCTCGCAAATCATGGGCTGCGAAAAGAAGTTGGAGTGTCTCCTTGTTAATTACCTGTGCTTGAGCCGATGCAATCCCTCCAAATGATAGAACTGGAAGCAAGGACCAATGTGGAGTAGAATGCGAGTGCTCGATTCCGGCCTTGTGTGTGCCAAAAAGGCGGTCGCGAACTATCTTGCTTAAGGCATCATCCTCCTTGCTGGTATTGACGGGCTGTGCGAACTGATCAATGGAAGCTAGAATGCGTTCCTCCATGCGAATTTGATCGAGCCCGAAGAAAGTAAAATTGAAGCCCGAGTCATCTTCCAGTGGCCTTGTAGTTTTGCTCATGGCAGTAGGGGGAAATTGAGCACGACTTGACTGTATCGCAGCAACTAGATTATTGCGATATTCTGCTACCCGGCCCTCCAGCTGCAAGATAGCGTCCCAGTCATACAGCCACTCAGCCTTGGGGGGGTTTCCCGAGCTAATGACATCTGGCTTGGCCAAGGGATGCTCCGGATGGAAGGATCTGATAAAGCGCAGGTTCCTGCCAGTCTCGAAGATAGTTTCCACCACATCCTCTGGCATGAACTGCGGCATCTTCTCATGAGCCAGAGCGAAATCCACCTCTTCAATTTCTCGACCAAAATCATCCATCGAAACTTTGGCCTCGACTTTAACGAAGCCTTTACTTGCCCCCACATTCGACTTTGTGAAGGGCAAGCCCTCTTCCCTCCTCGTCCCAATCCATTCTTCAAGGAACTCGATCCACGGCACGGAAACCCTCCTTAATACCTCGCGCATAATTTGACGAAGGTATTCTTCATTATTGTCAACGGCATAGGCTTGGTGGAACACCAAAGTAAGTATGTCCTCATCACTGAGTCCGTGACGGAGTTGCGACGTCAGAGCCTTGAATGGCCTGAGAATGGCCACCACCGCGTTCACAGTGCGTTGAAGTTCCAGCAGAGAACGAGGATTCTGCCCTTGTATAGCCACCCATTCTTGAACTACTTGAAGAACCTGACTTACAGTGCTCGCAAGGGCAACACCGCATCGACTAGGGTTCTTCAAATATGTCGATTGCACAAAAGCGCGAAGGCTCAGCAACGTGCTACCACATCGTATACATTTATTCTCGAGTCCCTGGAGGACATTACTGGAATACCCTGAAATTCTCATTCGTTGTAGAGCGGGCTTCAGACTCTGGTTTCCAGCTTCCTTGGAGTAAAGCACAGACTCCCCCCCAAGCAATAATGCCAAGAGGGAAGACAAGTAGGTTTTGGTGTCAACGACGGGGCCTTGGGTATTCTTAAGCTTTTGCGGATCATCAGGCCAGTTGAGCAATGCATCATATGTAGCTGGCCCAGATTCGCTGATTAGCATGGCTTGGTACGTCGTAGTTGATTTCTCTCCGATAAAGGCATCCCATGATCGGTAGAGTGGTTCCGGTTGGGAAGGAATCTTTGGGTCAAGCCAAATATCGCTGAATTCTTCCGTCTCGTCATCGCTTTCAAGAATGCCGGAGAGCACGTCTGATTTTTCAGCGTCATCGTGAGGTGTAGTTGTGTCGTCGTCGTCTTCGGTCGTTAACGTTTCGTGAATAGGCAGCTTGAAGAAACCCCCATCCAACGGCGCGACGGTCCTCAGAGCAAATGGGCTCGACTCAGAACTAAATACTACGTCTTAGGAAAGAATCAGCAAAAGTTCAGAAATTGGAGTCATCAACTGACCAGTGACATCCTTGGCGAAGAAGTCGAGCGGTGATGGTGCATCGGATGCTAGTTCTGGAAGCAGCTTTGATGTCCTCCAGAAGTTAGGAATGGCAAAGACATCGGATTCATCGCCATTCTCAGCCATGACTGTTCTCTCCTTGCAAACTAAAGCAAGTAACGCATCGGAGCTGCGGTTGGCGACCAGCCAAAAAGTCGATGCGATTTGCGTTGGGCAAACCCGGCGCGCAACGCGTTTAGTCCATGGAAGCTGAAGGTAGGATGCGGCATTGGAGGTTTACAGGCGGTAGGTGATGCCTAACAGTGAAGTTCAGGGCACCCCCGCACTAAAAATAGCGATCCAAGATCTCCACCAGGCTGGCTAGCGATGATCTCATACAGAGCTGGCGTTTTTTTTTTGTTCCTGCATCCATCCCTACACTGAAGCTCTCTGTTTGCGCAGCTCCAGCTCTGTAAAGTTTTCGTTTCTCCGCGAACCGCCGCCCAGTCCGAATCTCACCACCTTAGTTGTGAGCGCGACATCACGGAGTCAAACAGAGACAAACAATTGATAGCTTTGAATGTCAATAACGCGCTGCAATGCCGCCCAGGAAGCGCGCGCGCACGCAGGCTGCGTCAACGCCAACGCCAGCTCGAGATGACGACACGATGGACGTTGACACTCCCCAAACCAGCGCTACGCCAGTTTCTTCAGGACACAAAGCTGAATCGTCTGGTGGAGTCTATAACAATCTCTGGACTGATGACCAGGTATCGTCTTTGTTCAAAGGGGTGATTCGCTGGAAACCAGCTGGTTCGTCTCCCCCCCCCCAAACGTCGTCTTGGCTTGCTTTTCATCTGACCGGTGTCATTTCCTTCAGGTATGCATAAACATTTCAGAATGATAGCAATTTCAGAACACCTACGCAATCACGGTTTCGATCCAGATGTCCACCGACACACGCGAATCCCACGCATTTGGGAGAAGTTGCGAACGTACTACGACTTGGATCTCATTGACGAGCGTGAATATTTCGATGACGATGAACCCGACGACAAATACGTCGAGTTCACACTCCCGCTCCATGATTTTGGCGACTCCATGCTGCAGCGTGCACTAGCAGATCCCAGTGAAGCTCCGACATCGCCTCCGGAGCTGGAGCTTTCTCCCCAAACTAAGTATCCTAGACGGCGCAAACGAGCAAGCACAGGGCCCAAAACCCGGGCTACATCGGCAGAAGATACAGAGGATGGGACTGAGAATCCGCCGTCGCCCGTCGCAAAAACGACTCGAGCCACCAGGGGCCGTAAGAGAGCGGCCAGTCAAACTAAGATTGAGAAAATTGCAGACACCACAGAGGAGGAAGAATCGGATGATGGGGATGACTCAGGATCGGGATCGGGATCAGGATCAGGGTCAGGTTCTGGTTCTAATTCGGGTTCTGGGTCTGGGTCTGGGTCTGGGTCTGGGTCTGCAAATGCCGAAGAAGAGAGCGCAGAAGAGAGCGGGACGCCTGCGTCAAGATCAACCAGAGGTGGACGAGGCCGAGGAAGAGGACGTGGAAGAGGTAGGAGAGGCAGAGGCAGAGGGGGCTAACGGTTTATAAGCACAAAAGTATTATCGGCGTCCGGAATAATCGCGTAGGGGCTTGGACTAAGCTCAGGATACCCATCAGTTACATTAGTTGTATAATTATAAAAAAAAAAAACATGTACACATTGCCTTGGATATACATGTTGGAACACCTGCTCTCACTCATCAAGCTTATATTCCACCCCCCTCCGGTTCCGGCATTGTTTCCCACTCGCTATAGAACTGCAGTTTGCGCACCCATTCCCTCCCTCCGGGATACAGCCCCTCGACATCCAGATTCGAGCGTTTCGGTGGCCCAGGTTCTTGCTTCTTGGGCAACTCCATAGGCGGCTTTCTCTGCAACACAGTCCACATTTCTAGTTCTGCTTTGTGGCTTGCGTACTCGTCAAACTCACCAGCCTGCCTCTCTTTCTCTCTATCCATGGCAATCCGAGCCTTGAGTGCTTCTCTAGCAGGCTTGTCGGTTCGAATGCCTAGTGCAGAGTACGCAAAAACCTCATCTGCTTCTTCTTTGATCGCCTTTGCTTCCTCACCTATCGGTGATGGCGATCTGCTAGAGTCAGAGAAGTGCTCTATACTGCTAGATTCGTCATCTGAATAAGCGAACTGTGCAGTTTCGGACTCCGCCAATCTTATTGGCAATTCAGAGATGTGCTGTCCAGACAGTGCTTGTTCGACCTCATCGTAAGTCATGGGGTCTTCATGGTCCTCATCATCTTCGGGAGGCTCTTCGTAAACTTCTAGGCGTAGTCTTCGTGCGCTTCTGATCCACAGCTCGTCCCTGTTTGATCTTATACCCAGGGATAAGATGGCAGCTTCGGCGTCTTGTAACTGCACCATGTCCCGAATTTTGCTTCCAGTAGCGCTCTTTGACCTTATTCTAGACATTGCCATAAAAATTGTCGTCTGGACAAGTCGCCTTGTGAAAGAGACTGCTAGTGAATGAAAATCCTCGAATGTCGTAGCCCATATCGAGGGAGGCTCGTCTTCAATGAAATTCCAGTTGTTGCCTTGGACTGATGAATTCATGAACATGCGACGAGATATCTCCAGCCATTTAGGCAGATGAAAGGTCTGAACAAAGCCTGGTAGTTGCGAATCAGCTGCATCTCGTGCATCCCTCGCAAGTCTTTTGGCAATCTTCGGTGTCACATCCCATATGCTGCCCCACTTGTGCTGTTCCCGTTCTTCTTCGCGAACTTCTTGCTTGAGAGAAATCTCATCCGCAGCTTCCTCTTGCGCATGACAGCACTGCTGGCTGATCTCAACAGCGGCTGGATACTCGGCTGGCTCCAGAACCGGACGTGTTGTTGCTACACTCCGCCTTAACTTCTGAGCCTCCAGGAGGAAGTTTAAATAATGGCTAACCTCGGCTGTGCTTTTACTGCCGATTATGGTGGAAATTCCCCGCAGATCTTGTTTACCTAGTCGTGCCACCGCTTCAAAGCATTTATGTTTCTCTGAAGGAGACCAGTGAGTGAGGCCAATCTGACTCGACAGGAGGTCATCTAGATCGCTAAATGAAGCTCTGTGAGCAGCATCTTCAATGTCTTTATTTAGAAGATCAAGATAACTGTAATTGAGCTCCCCTCTTTGCCGTTTGAAAGGACGGTGCACTGTTGTATCCTCTGCAGGTCTTTTAAGAGGCGAGCGGAAACCCTGACTCTCGCTGATTGAAGAATCGTCACCTGAAGCGTATTCGCTCTCAGTATTACTAGGGGCGCTAGAAAATCCATTCATATTGGTCTCAGTCATTCCTTTCCCTCTGTCAGCCTCCGAGACTGAAGTGACGACCTCTTCATGTTCGTCATCTAAGTGGTCAAAATCTTGATCCATGGTTTCTCACAAAATGCAGTGTTAATGATTTCATGAACAGACATGAGCATTTTACCAAGTATGAAACAGAAAAGAAGAAGAGCGGCAAAAAAACAAAGCCGAACAATAGAAGCGAACCCTGTTTACTTCACCCTGATTTGTCTTAAGGTATATTAATAGCAGATCAAGGTAGGAGTCCAGCTACCGTTAACTGTGCTATGAAATGTTGGCACTTATTTGCGCCACAATGGCAGGCTATTACATAATCAAATTGGTCCAATAGAAGCCTTAATGTAGCACCTTTGGTGCCGAGCTGGGGTCATTGACAGGTCAAGTACAGGTACCTACCGAGGTACCTATAGGTAGGTAGGTCGATATGCAGTGTCATTAGACCACCAGAGTCCATCTTCAGGACATAAACCCAGCAAATCCAACAACCTAACCATCCATCAATTTGTCCTACTACTACCAGCGCATACCATGGAAGTCGGCATAGCCCAAGACCTGATGCTGAACCTTGTCAACTTGCTTGTTGCCCACCTTGACTTGACAAAAACTCCAAAGAGGGTTGACAACGCCTATCAAGATGCTAAAAAAGCAGACGGAACATCCACTGAAAGGCTATTCCTAGACGTGGACGGATACTCGGTCTGGCTTGCATACTTCCCCACGAAGCATACTGCAAAGAGTACAACTCACTTTGATGGCCAAGCAGCCTGTAATCAGATGCTCGAGACTCTCGATGAGCTGTCAGTAGAAGGCCGTAAATTGCTAGCCCTGGAAGTGCAACAAGCCATCCCCACTCTCATCCCACCTAAATTGCGAGAGATGTTAGACAACACAATCAGACCGATGTCCACCAATGCAGGCCAAAGCAACAAACACTTTGACCTGAGATACCCTCCTGTCTCAAGAGTTACGAGCGTCTTTCCAACGTTTCTCGCCGGTGCAATCAGGACACACCCTCTGCAGGGCATCACGGGGGTATGGGCAGCAGCTATTACAATGTCATTCCCGGCGTCTCGTCTTTCGACAATAAATTGGGCTCCATGATGAGGTTAGAAGTTACGAGCAACAATTGAATCAACGGACGAGCATCGATATATTGTTCTGTCAACTGGCCTTAGAATCACCCCCAATCCTGATCTCATCCTACGAGGATGTAAACGGAACGTCATCTTGGAGTTGTTCGGTCAGGATATTGACCAAGCAGTCAAAGCGATCCCAGCTTTCAAAGAAGAATATGAGCAAGGGAATCCTCTTGCAGAATGCGTAACCATGACGATTTCGCATCGGGCCAAGGATGGGGCTGTCATCAATCTGTATCTGGAGGAGAAAGAAGGGTTTCGAATAAGAAACAAGCTTTACGAATGATGCAGCTTAGCTCTTTCGAACAGTATCTGTCACCATTATCATGTCTCCTTGATGCTGTCTTTCATGTTGGGCCAGCAGTGTTATGGAGACCAATTACGCAAAAGCGAATGCAGTAGGCTACGAAGTACTAGATAGGTATGTACTGGGTGCGTATCCTACCTAGGTAGGCAGGAACTTTACCTTACGCGACCTTATCCCGAGATGGTTTAATAATGGTGCTAGTGCAATCTGGTTCGAGTGACGAAGTATATTTTAATAAATGATTAAATTGCTAGATTGATAGATTAATGTGTTCATATTAAAATAACTACCAGCGCTGAAGCGCGATGTGGGTGGGGGCGGGTC
Organism: Sphaerostilbella broomeana; assembly: GCA_930272545.1. Lineage (NCBI taxonomy): Eukaryota > Fungi > Ascomycota > Sordariomycetes > Hypocreales > Hypocreaceae > Sphaerostilbella > Sphaerostilbella broomeana. The sequence continues at coordinate 192,360 of CAKNET010000053.1, read as the reverse complement.
TTGACCTCAAGGGTAGCCGCCTGCGCCAAACTCAATGAAAGCATATCAAATGCCACTCTGCTAGTCGCTATTTTACGTTGCTGGCTATGACGCCAATCCTGTAGAATCGCTCTTTATCCTCAACGCATAGAGAAGGGTAGGTGTTTTCTCTCTGTATATGAACCTACCCTCCCCCAATTTCGTTGCATCTACTCCGTCTTCAGATATCAGGCAGAAGAGCCAACAGACTTACCCCAAGATAAACACCTCTACAATATTGACCCATTCTGGAGGTGGGCCAGCCTAACTACAAATAAGTGTGATACATTCAAACTAAATGCATAGCACTAACACCTACCCGAGATCGCCACCCCCGATGCCTACCTGGGAACGAACGCTACGTACAGTGGTGCAAGACAAATGTAAAGGTCCCTGCGATGTACACCATGCCATATATGCACCGGGTTCGACGGTGAATATTGTCTACGGAACATGTGGACCTTGTAGTTATCCGGCACCTTTAGGACAGGTCAAATTAGTGTAGATGGTCAGGTGGACGATACTATGGCTCTCACATCGATTAGGAATCAACTTCATTGCAGAGCAAAAATCAAAGGGCCCATGAAGTCCCTCGTATTCAAAAACCTTGTATCTGCGGGTTTGGATACGAGGCAATTTGGCCATTTGCGTGATCGATGTTGAATGGTGGCAGGCTTCCAACGCCGTGCAAATCATGAGCCTCCCGGACCCACCGGTTAACCTTGTCCTCTATAAGTTTACTTGTAGTGACGACATCCTTCTCGCTGAGTGAGAGCAGAATAACCGGTAGGTCATTCGAGTCTGGAAGATCAGCACTATCAGTGTCGTAGGAATTGTTGAAGACGTCGAATACAATCCACAAGCGCGATGTCCATCTCTCTCTAACTAGCACTGTCAGTTGAAGGGGCATATCGCTACCGAATACAACACTGTCGTTCTCCTTAATGCAGGTGATTGCCGCTTTGATCACCTCCTCGCTGTGGTCCCATGCTCTTGGCCAATGACGGCTCTTGCGTGATACAGAAACGAAGACTCGCTGTGCAGCGTTGCTTGCAGAGCGTTTAGCCATCTGATCCCTCGTAGGATGGAGTCGATGAAAGAGGGAATTGGGAATGACCGTTGCAGAGGAGTTGTTATGTTCGTCCAACAGCTTTGATGCCAATCTCGGTTTAAATGCTCAGAATGGGAATGCAGTGAGCGAAGAGTACATAGTAGACAACGTGAGAGGTTCGAGAGTGGAACTCGAGTGGAGTGTGGAGATGTTGACCGTTTTGTGAGGACGGTTTTGCGAGCTCAGGTGGACACGACAATCTCGGAACGGAAGAACCTGGGGCGTCCACTGCTACTGCAGACGTTATGGTCCCGAGTGTCCTCATGTCTTAAGTATATGGGGGCGCTGCTGACTAATTTAAGTGGATCGCGATCTCTAACATTTGGTGGACAACTACCTATCTGGGATTTTCACGAACGGAGAAGCATGAGACGAAGAGTGAAGCTATACCCGTTGCTGCATAACCATGTGCAATGCTACAAAACTTCGCGCGACGTCTCTTCCGGCCAAATGCTGAGACTGGCGTCCCTGTAGCATGGTTAGGTCAAATCCGACGATATGCTGCTACACCACTCACCAATAAGCTTAAACTACGTGACTATCAACAAGAATGCATCCATTCAGTCCTCTTGTCGCTGAAACGAGGGCATAAGCGAGTTGGAATATCTCTAGCTACCGGTAGTGGCAAAACAGTAAGTTATTTTTAGGCCTCCATACCTTCAGAGATCTGATTCTCACGTTTGGGACAGGTTATTTTCACCCAGCTCATAGACAAGGTCCACGCTCGTGTCGGTGATGCGGATCAAACTCTTATTCTGGCTCATCGCCGTGAGTTGGTTGAGCAGGCCGCAAAACACTGCCAACTTGCTTATCCAAATAAGAGGATTGAGATTGAGATGAGCAACTTACATGCCTCTGGATCGGCAGACATCACCATTGCCAGTGTCCAAAGCCTCCTTTCTAGGGACCGACTAGACAAGTATGATCCCTCCAGATTTAAACTTGTTCTTGTGGATGAGGCACATCATATCGTGGCCCCTGGGTATCTCAAAGCCCTCAAGCATTTCGGCTTGGATGAGAAGCGGCACAACTCCCCTATGCTGGTTGGAGTCTCAGCTACCTTTTCGAGATTTGACGGGGTAAAGCTTGGCGCTGCCATCGATGAAATTGTGTACCACAAGGATTATGTGGAAATGATTTCCGACAAATGGCTCTCAGACGTCGTGTTCACCACTGTGGAATCATCTGCCAACTTATCCAAAGTTAAAAGCGGTGCATTTGGCGATTTCCAGACGGGAGAATTATCCAAGGTTGTCAACACTGACACCGTCAACGACATCACAGTCCGTAGCTGGATGGCTAAAGCAGGTGACCGAAAATCGACGCTCGTCTTTTGTGTCGATTTAGCGCATGTGGCTGGATTAACACAAAAGTTTCGCCAGCACGGCTTCGATGCCAGATATGTCACAGGAGATACACACAAGATCGATAGAGGGGCTATTTTGGAGTCCTTCAAAAGAGGTGAATTCCCAGTGCTTGTGAACTGCGGTGTTTTCACTGAAGGCACTGATATTCCCAACGTTGATTGCATTGTTCTGGGTAGACCAACAAGATCAAGAAACTTGTTGGTTCAAATGATTGGTAGGGGCATGCGGCTGCATCCAGGCAAGAAGAACTGTCACGTTATCGACATGGTTTCTAGTCTGGAAACCGGCATTGTGACTACACCAACCTTGTTCGGCCTCGATCCGAATGAACTGGTGACTAAAGCCTCAGTGGAGGACATGAGAAAGCTAAAAGACGAAAGGGCAGTCGAAGCCGAGCAGAAACAAGAAGCATCCGAGAATTCTCCCCCAAAAGCGTCAACAGCAATCACTTTCACGGACTACTCATCCGTCCTAGATCTCATAGCAGACACCTCCGGCGAGAGGCACATCCGCGCCATTAGCCAGTACGCATGGGTCCAGGTCGGCCCCGAGCGGTTCGTGCTCAGCGCCCCAAGCGGATCTTACATCAGAATTGAGAGAGTCAGCGAAGGCTCTAATAGCTCCAAACCCGCCTACAGAGCCCTAGAGATCCGAGCCCTACCCGCCGGCCTCGCCAAATCCCCATTTGCCGCTCCCAGAGAGATTCTCACCGCCGCTACATTTAGTGACGCTGTTCACGGAGCCGACAGCTACGCGGCCGGTGTCTTCCCTCACACTTTTATCCACCGATACCAGTCGTGGCGGAAGCTCCTTCCTACACAAGGCCAGCTAGACTTTATCAACAAGCTTCGCGGGAAAGGCAATCCGCTCACAGCTACTGATTTGACCAAAGGCAAGGCCGCCGACATGATTACAAAGCTGAAACATGGTGCCCGTGGCCAGTTTGCTAGAATTGAGGCTGAGCAACGAAGGCGGGAGAAGCACAGCACTCTGTTTGAGGCTAGACAAGGCCGGGAGCATGTAAAAGTTGGGCCGCTCTCTTCTTGATGAAATGCATTGATTAATAGGGGCGTTGGATACAAAAATGGTATTAATGGGCTAACGACAGGAGAAAACTCACCGGGGAGTTTTTGTAAAACCAGTATTGTATATGAATAATACCATGCCCACTACATTCAAAAGTTACATTGTTTTCACCTAATAGTGCCCTTCTATATCATGTAAACGTCCACTATTCGAGACGAGAATTGGAGTGACTGCATGGTTCGTCTGGTTGTGGGCAGTATTGTCACGAAGAAAACTATGAGTAAACACCACATTGTGTAAATGAACGAGGTAGCTCCTAAGGACTCTCAAATTGGCGCACCAACAATCCGCCACCTCAACATCGGAAGTGGACTGTTTGTCCATTGGTATCGTTGTCATTCCATGTCTGACAGTAAAATCGTATGGTTCACGTTGAATCTACAATTGCCATCCCGTCCTACATACTTCACACTAATATATATGAAAACCTTTTCCACCAACATCAATCTTCAGATGATCTTATTCTTCTGGCATCAACCACATCAAAGTGATGCTCTCAATCTCGCAGATATGATCCGTCTGTTCCAACGCCAAGGGTATTTTTCTTTCATGTTTTGTCGACGACTGACGTACGAATGGGTATAAAGGTGGGCGTCAGTCGATTTGGTTGAGACCACAAAATCCAATAACTTATAAAACTTCAAAACAATCAACAGTAAAAGCAAAAACAAAACGTAACAAAAATTTGAACAAAACCAAGTAAACAGGAACTATATAACCATCACCTAGCAGAAAGAAACATAGACTGGGGGTGGAGCTTATTTTTTTCGTTCCAGGGTATATCCAGCCGGGGTATTCGCATGCGGAGTGTCTAATTCGCAAAATCTAACGGAAAGGCCCAATGGGGCCAGGGTATCCTGAATTCATAGAATGTGAGGTAGAAGGTCGCCCGCTGTCGCCAGACGCGCGGGTGCTGTGGCGGGGGGTAACATCGCCAGGAAGAGGAATAGCCAACTTGCTATCAAAATGATGGTTGCTGATAGGACGAGAAGCCCAGGGGTTGTCATCATCGGGAAGGTTTACGCCACTGTCATTCCAAGGGTTTCGATCCGCATTGAAGCTTCGCGTAGATTCGATCGATATGAGCGACGACTTGGAGACGTTAGCGGAGCCTTTAAAGAAGCTGCTGGCCGCCGAGTGGGAGCTGTTTTTTCTGCGATCTAAGAATGCTGAAATGGACGTCATGCTTCCAGGTTTTCTGAGCCGGTCGAGGATGCTGCTTCGCTCACGTGCAATGTCAGCATTGAAAGCATTCTTTATTGGCGAGTCGCTAGCTGCCGAAGCAGGTGCGTGCTGCAGAAGCTTCGAGTCAAAATACTGTAGTGAATCCTCAAACGAGTCGGACTTGGGACGTGGAATGGATCCTTTGACAATTGTGGCCTCGACGCCAGCAGTTGCAAATTGTCCAAGCAGAAACTCAATGGCATCCCGAAGCCCACCTGCATTGTTCCGGGTGAATCCCCATACGAGAGTAGCAGTAGGAGCACCGTCTTCGGTTGTCTCATCAGGGTTCTGGTGAACGGTGACTTCTACTTCGTATTGGTTCTTCAATTTTGGGACTAGGTCATGAGCAAATTCCGGGGACTCCAAGAACTTCACTAGCTCAGAGGTACGGGCAAACACCAGTTCATGCTTGTCGGGAACCATGCCTAAAAATTCGTCGACACAGTGTGGTACCTGCCATTGAGGACCTGTCACCGTCACTTCATCACTTGCCTGCTCTGTGCTGGGGAAGTTGATCTTGCAGTTGTACTTCTGCTCAAGTTCATCAATATCAGAGAGGCGAGCGATTAGCTCGCGATGATACAGGCGGTCAACACTGACAATTTGTGAGGTGTACTCGGAGTCCTATTTAACGATGTTAGAGATTCACATCTGACTAGCGGAGAATTGTTTATTGGGCTTACAGCTCGGTCAACCATTTCTAAAATCTCATTTTTGACGGCATCCAAATTCTGGGCATTGCGAGCTGGGGTACGGCAGATGACATTATCCACTTTGATGTCATCATCCTCACGTCCCATTCCACCTGAGCAAATGTTAGTAACGACATACAGATACAATGCGGGCGGCCATGTACTCACCTCTATCCATAGCATTGGAGAACTTGACAAAAACGGAGTGCTTCTTCATGATTCGCTGGATGTGCTGGCCGCCAATACCAATAATGCGTTTGTGATACTGGTCAGGCACATGGAAAGAGATCGAAGCTGGCATCTCTTGCTCCACAAGAGTCAGACCCTGCTTCATGGAGTCATAGCTGGCAGCCATGACGTCAATGTTGAAGTTGTACTCGTTGAAGCCATCGAAAATGATCTGAACATTGCCTAGGAAGGAAATGGTTAGAGCTAAAATAACACCTCAAGGCTGTGAAGGCGACTCACTCTGACCCATGATCTTGTTGATCTTGCCATTCTTCTTGCCACTAACGAACTCTTTGTGCTCATTGGCAAGCTCGATTTTGACGCGAATCTGATATTGAGATTGTGTGGCGAATTTCAACTCGGAAATGACAGCCAAAGCCGACTTGACAGCATCATCGGAACCAGTCACAGTGAATGAAGCCTTATCGAAAGAAACTTCGGCATCGGAGTTGGCGCAAATCTCAGAGAGCATGTTGTGGACGTCGGCAGTCCCTGGGAAATGTCTCGCGTCTGGTTGTTGAACGTACCATCCAGCTCCATAGAACTGGCCAGCCTGTATACAGTCAACAATTATTGATCTCGAAATTGCTAGCAACATGATTCTTACCAGTGACATCAGTTCTCGGACAGTTCGCTCTACGGGCAGTCCTTCGCTTCCCTGAACACGAACTGTTGTTCGCTGGCACGCCAGGGGTGGCAGCATTATATATGTTCCGTTAGCCTCGAGAATTTTGCGTACTTTGTCGAGGCGGCAGAGAAGAATGCTATCCAATTTGGCAGCAGGAATGGTGACGTCTTTGACATAAAGGCGAATTCGGGCAACTGTCTCATGGAGCTTCTGTTTAGCCATCTCAATAGCTTGAGCACTATCTCCCGTGATGAAGATTTCGGCGGCATCGCGGCGGTTGGCACTTGGTAGGCAATATCGATACATCTGAGAGAACATGGGCGGGAAATAGATCGCTGTGCCAGTTGACGATTCGATGAGCTTGATATTCTTTCGATGACGTCCACAAACCAGCTGCTGTACAGACAAGTCAACTCTGGCAACGTCCACAACACGGCCAAGCTAAACAGGTGTCAGCAAATTCGTCGTAGGGAACAGATAGTAGACCAAGCGGGAGGGGAGACGCACCAAGGTGTCGATTTGGATCAGCACACGAGCTTTTGCGTGCTCAGCAGACAAGACATCACCATAAATGGCGACTCGCCATCGCTGATCCATTCGCATCTCAGAGTCTCCGCTCATACCATCCACCACAGGAGTCAGTTTAGGCCCAAGCAAAAAGATGTCGACGCCGCAGTAGTTTGAGATGTAGTCTAGAGTCTCAAGGACAGGCTTTTTTAGAACACCGGCTTTCAAGTCACAGACAAGGGCTCCATCAACGTCAATCGTGGTACATCGCTACGATGTCTGTCAGCAAATATGATGATAGATATACGAAGCCGCAAGAAGAGCTCGAGACATACCATCGAAATGGGTATCTCGTTCAAAATTGTTTCTCGACTCTTGTTGACGAGCTCGGGTGAGCCAGAAAGGCAAACTGTAGTAGTCTGTTGACTCCTGCCATTTTTGGATGAGGAAGAGAGGACCTGGGCTTCGATAGGAAGCGGCCCACTGGAAAGATCCCGACAGAGTCTGTGAAGGTTGACCAAGTTTTGGGCATGGGCTGGCAGTTCGTGGACCTCGACGTCATCTGGGGCATCTTCGGGATGTGTCCATCGCAGAACGGCATCGGTAGTGGCGTGCAGAATATCTTCGGTATTTGGACCAACCAGATCAGACGCAAAAGGGATGTTGAAGGAGTAGTGTATCGTAGCGTCGGTAGCTTGTGGTGGTGCTATGGGGATACCGGGTTGGGCAGCATTTTTGGGGTGCTGGTTCAAACCGTTCAAGGGCACGTTAGGACGACCCATGCCGAAGTTGGGACTCATCCTCTCGGACCAGTGGCGCATGTTCGCCAACTTATTCATAGTGGTGGATGGACGAGGCACAGGCGGAGGTTGTCAGGTCGAATCGAAGGACACAACTTTGTGGGAGGAGAAAAGGTGACCAGACGACGACGAAATACAAGGGAGACAGAAAAACGCAAGGGTATCGAGACGAAAGAATAGGTTTGGAGAGAAAGGAAAGAAGAAAAGAAGAATTGGCCGTGCAAGCTCACTCTTTTCCAGGTATCTTGAGAGGGAGCAAGAGGGGCGAAGCGGGTGGGAGTGGAGGTGGAGGGAAAGGACATGAGGGAGAGAGGACGGTCGGATCGAGTTCAGAGGTCACGGTTTAATCAGGCAAGGTTAGCTCAGCAAGACGAGAGAGTGCGGGAGTTGGGGCCCTGGATCGCTTGGTGGGTGAGTTCCAGCAGCAGTGGCCAGGTCTACCTAAGGTAGAGGAGGTCACTCACGCTATGAGGGTACTTTCAACAGGCTCAGACTCGGACGGGACAAGCATGCGTGTCTGACCACTAGCGACGAATCCGGTCAGGCAGAGCAAGACGGTTTAGGGGAGACAGCATGCTGGCGTCGGGCAAGGCTCGCTTGGCCGCCCCAGAGAACCTGGAGGACCCTGGAAGTACCGGGACGACTAGAAGTACTCGCGCATCATAGAGGCGTCTGGAGGCCCTTCGGACACGTAGAACCCCAGGAGGCCTGTATTGAGAGTACCTGCCGCACTCACCTGCGCTGCATGCACTGCACCGAGCTCGTTTTGGTGGGCCATTGCTACTGTGGGCCTACCGGGACTCTCTCGCTGGGCTACACGAATGCTGAAGCCGGGGCAGCGAGGACCCAGGCTCAGCGAGGAATTGGCATCCATGGATGGTTTGCATGGTTTGCAGGGTTTACAGGGCTTACAGGGCTTACAGGGGCTTGCCCACAGTGTTCCAGCCTGCTGAGTGGTAGACGCTGGCCTTGCTGCGGAGCCGGCGCCAGGCACGCCAGTACCAGTTGGGGCTTGCTGGAGGACACAAGTTGGTACACCTCCCGCCCTTAAACCACCATTTGCGAGGCAGCTGGCTCCTCGTCATGATAACTAGACGCTCCTGCCTGAACCAGCTGGCTGCGGAGAAAGGCTCTTATTAGTCATCCATAACTAGACCACCCGGTTAAGAAAAGTTATACCAGATCTCAGCAACGACAACACCACCACCACCACCATCATCATCATCATCATCATCATCATCATCATCATCATCATCGTCGTCGTCGTCACCAAGGGCTCGCCCGGAATGGTTTCTCACGGGTCTTACAGGAGGGGTGGCATCGTACGAGCGATTCCGTACATACCTTCAAGTCTTGTGGGAACCCTGGAACCTTACCCGGCTTAGTGGTGGCTGTCACTGGCCCCCCCACCCGGAACGACGCCAGTTCTATCTACCAAGCAATAACCAACGAGATTCCTTCGTCAGCAATCATGGTTTTCCTTTGGTAGCTAGCTTAAGACAAAACCTTGCACAGCGCAGCTGGTTTTGTTCTTACTGCCTTGTTGGCAAGCTGCAAGGCAAGTTGTGTTGTCTTCTGCCCTACAACAAAACGCTCTCAATCCTCTAGCAAACATCACCCACAACGTACTAACATCGGTGCCATAGTTTCACAAGCAAGCAAGCAATCAATCATGATCTACGGAGTACGGAGTAAGTTTCTCATCGCCTTCGCTCGTGGCGCCCAGCAAAGCCGAGCAATGGCGTACGTAGCCACTAAGCCATGAGATGAGAAACCCTGGTTCATAGACCCACCAACATGCCCACTCCTTAAAGCTGGCTGGTCCATACTGTCGGACCCTACCAGACACTCGAGTTCCGATTATTATTAGCACGACAACTGCTCTTTTGTACTGCCAACAACCGAAATGGTGAAATGGTGCCGGGTTTCACACCCACAAGCACCAGGCGAAGAAAGGGCTGGACTCAGTCGCCTTCGCTTCTGGCGATGGGATCGACCACAGATCTGCAGGTTCAGACACAGCTCAGTGGGTCATTTGCCAAGTAATTGCACGTCGCGGCAATGCCACCAAGCAGGATAGCTCTGCAAGAAGTCGCTCGTCCAGGCCTTTCGTGATTCACACCACACCACTCGCTGGTACAATTTATAGCTACAGCCAGCGGCCGACAAGAAAATGGTCGAGATGATCTTCCCAGTGACGGGCTAAGTTATTTAGGTTCCCAACGCTGTTCACAGATTCGGTACCCCAAACGCACATGGTAGACCCTTGAAATCCCGTAATGAAAGGATACCTCTTCGAGCTTCCTGGAATATGGACAACCAGTTCTGGCTCTAGTAGCGGCCTATAAAGGCAAATATCCACTGGTTCATGAATAGCATCTTCATAGCCGCATACCCATCATATATCTCAAACGAAAGCTGTGCAACCCTCACATGTTGATGCTCGAGTTAACCTCTCCAAAATATGAACCGTATGGCCCCCATATCTTGTAGCCGCCACTACCACCAACCAAGCAGGATTAGAACCTCTTGGGGAATGTTGCAGCTGCACCAAGCAAGGTCGTTCTGAAAAAGTAACCCAAAAACTACAGCAATCCTCTGTTGCTGCCCAATTAAAGCCTACGATGAAAAAGTCTGTGACCAATTGCCCTGTTTTGGCGTCCACGATAACCGTTTATAAACAGCCAAGTGTGGCTCGTTTTTACTCTTGGACTGTCGTGCCTTCATACTAGGTAGTTACTTTTTCGGCTCATCCCGCGGACAAACCTCCCCAGTTTTGTTCGATGTTCCACGGAGCAGCCAGAACGTGTGCATAGCTGCCACAGTAGAGAGGCGCTTTTCTCGATCATATCTCACCCTCATGCTAGCCAGGGTGTTCTTCGGAGATGTTTCCGTGCCTCTAGGAAGTATGCCAATGCATAAAAAAAAACATGATGCCCCTATGTTCTGCTCAGTCTTCGTGCCGGTCCCCCTACCATGCGGAACGGCTGCTATTGCCGTGCCCCCTCTCTCGGGATCAGGAAATTTTCTTCCGTCTTATCCGAATACTGGGAATCCTCCCACAAGTCCATACTGGATCAAAGGACGCCCCTACTCTCTCCACCAAAATCTGGATTGTCATGGCTATTTTACCAGGACAATGGAGAGTGTTTCTGTGCCGTGCTAGGCGACTCTGCCGTTGCCGAAGCGGGCCCGATGGGGCAAGCTTTTCTACATGACCTCATCGTCCCTGTGGTGGACTCACAGACCACCATGTCTTCTACGCTCTGACAGTAATTAGCATTAATACTTCTTTCATTCCTGTGGACGGACCTGCGAGCCTCCAACATGCCTAGGTATGCCTTCAAAGAAAAACCCCAACCCAATCACAGCTGGGGCACACTTGATTCATGTAAGCTGAAGGAATCCGGCTCGTTGTTCGTATTGTAGTACTTGTTATTATGACGGCTACGAAAACAGGCTGAGCCACAATGCAAACCCCTGAAGCCCTTGCTAAAAACTACCTCCATAAACCAATCACTTGTCTACATTTTCATGACGTCCCGCATGATGCCGTCGTGAGTTTGACCAGGTTTACGATCTATCCTTTCTTTTGCCTTTGCCCATATACACGAGCTCCTGATTCACCCTTTGCAGGTCAATACCATAAGAGCCTCTATGACTAGGCCCATGCTTCTAAGTTTTTCCCACGAGTAAATTGCCGATCAATATTATTGTCGTATGCTTCGTCTACTTCTATCTGTAGACCTCTCTCCTTGCATCGTCCACATATACAATCTCTTGAGTTGCCCCTCGGGGTCTCTCAATGAAAGCTATTTCATCCGATCCTCTTACCACTGGTGCAGGGTCGTGGTATCGTTCAACCGGTTGCTCTCGCCGTATGTAAGGTTGTGATATTGGTGCAGCACCAGCACCACCAGTGGCATACCCTCCCGCATACGGAGGTCCCTCGACACGATGACCCTCTGCATACACGTGCCCACCATATTCCCTCCCTGGTGGATCTGGCCGAACACTATGTGGACGACCGTAGCTATAGGGAGCCTCATACCTCGGAGGCTCGGGTGGCCTAATACTTGAAGCTCTCGATAAGTATTCTCTAGGTCTTTCGTCTGCGACTCGCCGGTCTTGCGGTGCCATAACATGAATGAAATCTCCAGACCCCACAGGTTGAGAGTTGTGGTCGTGGTGCTGGCTATCCCTGTAATCATGGGAGTATTCGGGTTGCGTAACATAGCGTCTAGAAACTGCGTAGGTCGGGGGTGGCCTAGCATATACAATGTTTCCATCATCATATGGCCCGGGTCCGGGATAACCCGTCATTGCGCGGGATGGCACTCGCTCATATATGATCTCCGCATCCCCGGGGCGCGCAGGAGGGCCAGCTGACTGTCGCGCTGGTGGGAGAGGAGGCTCTATATACTCACGTCCATATGCATCCACGACGATTCGTGCTTGGGGTGGTTTTGGCGGTACCGCAAAAGAGCTGTCATCGGGATGAACACTCATTCTCGTACCGGCGGGTGGCTCGCGATAAACTCGCGGAGGTTCCCGATACGGGTCATGCACAATGACCTGTGAAACTGCCCGTGGAGGAGGGGCATCTCTAGACGCGTATTGGTAAGCTGGGGCACGAGGGGACAAATGCTGGCTTATATAGGCGTCTCCCGACGGCACCTGACGCTCTTCTACATACTCCCTGCCATATCTTGGATCACCAAGTATGGTCGTGCCTGAGCCTTGCTGAGGATACGCGGCACGTCCCTCGTAGGCCAAGGGCACCCGCTGGTCTCTATATTGATATGACGGGTGTTGCTCGTATGGAACGCTCGGCTGAGGCTGTTCATATCTTGGCTGACCCGGCCCAATCTCTTCAGGTTGGCCATGCACCTGTCTTTGGCGTTTGGTAGATCGAATATACGACGGCGCTGTTAATGGGGAAGGGGACCGCGGTTCGGGCTTAATATATTGGCCAGCATCAGGCTCCGGCACTTGCCGATCTGCCTTTCTCTTCTTCCTCTTCCCCTTCTTCGTTTCAGCATCTCTTCCACCTTGTGATGAGCTATCAGAGTTAGGGGCCGCAGGAGGATCATTCCTTAGTGCTGCAACCTGTGCAGGTGTCCCAACAGCAGTAGCTGGACCAGAGTTGATGGTGGGACTCTGCTCATTGACTACAGTCAATGCCGAGGCTTTGGCAGGCTGCGGAGCAACCGGGACCAGGTCATGGTTGCGAATAACGGGAGAGGGGGGTTGCGAGTCTGGGTATTGATCACGTCTCTGCTGAGTACGCAGGTCAACCACCTGGTTTCGAGATTCCCCGGGCCCGTTATTCTTCCTACTGGCGATCTGGTCAAGCCCAGTCGCTGAGCTCACAGCCCCAAAGTAGTTATTCAGTCCCGGCACCATTACTCTATCAGGTCCATGGACTGCGTTGTTCACCAGTAAGCTCTGCTGGGGTTGGTACGATGGGCGTGGCGAAACGGTAGTTCGATGGTTCTGTAAGGGCAACGAGGGGTGAGTATGCGTAGATACGTCGTTCTGCATTGTCGTTTGCTGCAGCTTGGCAGCCTGAGGCACTTGCGCTTCCTCCGATACCTTGCGAATACGAGATGTTAGATTCGAGTCGGGGGTGTCATGCTGTGAGGAATAAAAGGTATTGTCGTCAAAAGAATCACTTGCAGCTTCAGTATTAGCAGTCAAGCCCTCATCAATAGTGAAAGGTGGTATGGTAGTAGCCTGGACGAGGGTCAGAGCTTTGGCGAGGATGTCAGAGAGATCAAAGTCAAGAAGCGATTCTGCTTGCACTTGTTTAGCAACACGGCGTTGCTCCACTTCATCCCTCAGGGAGTCCTCGAGTCTTTGCCTTTGTATCTGCAGCTCTGCCCTAATGAGATTGTCAGACTTCTCAAGGAAAATAGGATTGATCTCGATTCTCCCAGAGCTATACGGCTTTGGTAACTGGGAACCTGTGGCGCCATCGTCGACCAAACCTTGCGAAACCACGGACGCTTCGGTATTGGTTGAGACCGAGTTTGGAATCTTCAATACGGCGCCTTCTACGCCCGACTCTGACGATGTCCTTGTCTGGCTGGAGATGGGATGGGATACGGCCTTCACGCCAGCCGGAAGTTTAATCGTTGGGTGGTTCCCAGATAAAACAGTATCGCGAAATCGCAATATCCTTTCATACTGCTCAAGGTCGTCTGCCCGCCTCCCTGCGAGATCTCTGGATGACCTGTTCTCAGCAGGAGTTGCTCGGGAAACTTGTCCCTGCGCCATAGCAGAAGCTTAGCGCCAAAGATATGAGCCAGCGCGCGTCAATACTGCGCTGCGCAGAACGCGACACCGCGTGCACTTAGCAAACCCGAAGTTGGCTTAAATCCACAGTCGTGTATAGCAACGAAGACTCAACAACCAGATTTGCAAGCACGGGTCATGATGCAGCAAAGCTGTGTGCGACGGTGTTTCGTTGTGGCATTGGGGCAAAAAGGGCGGCCGTTGATTAATTTATTCATTTTAAGGGAGGGCTTATGCTTGATCCAGGCGGTGTGACTGGCAGAATCTTCCGCTGTGTTTATTGCTAGCGCAGTCATGGGCGATCACATGGGTCTATCCTCATTTTAGCCCAACTGAAGTCAAATTGCACCGAAGCCAAGAGCTTTTCTGTCCATTATTGAGAAATGGGTTTTAGAAAAAGGGTCAAAGACCCCCTTATAGTGATGATAAATACCAGATATTACCGACATAATAACGCTGCAGATGAATTCTTACATAGGTAATGATTTTAAGGCCGTGTAGGCGTTAAAGTACATCCATATTGGATGTACTTTCATGCCACCAGCATTATTCAGGCCGTCCGAGTCACTAAATTGGATGAGTGTTGCGCGCACTGCGAAACCGGCTATAGTAGTTAGCGCTCCATCTTTCAGCATCACTCAACATTTCTTAAATAACCTAGTGCACGGAGTAATCAGGATAAACCTTCCATTTAGAGGCTCCAAATAGATGCTCTGTAAATATCCAACCTCTCTTCCAACCCACCTCGTCCGCCGATATTCGACATTGATATACCAGAGTAACCTTAAGGCTAGACCACAACTCGTCACTTCGCCCCGAACGGCCTGCTCAACCCCCGTCCCCCGTCTTCTCTCAAAGATGTCGACTACGAACGGCACAAAAGCCGGCAAGCCGGTCTTATTTTTGTGAGTATGGAATCTGTCTATCTTCAAGCTATCATTCATTCTGACATCATTAAAAGTGATATTGATAACTGCCTCTACCCGAAAAGTGAGATGCAAGAAGCCAATTATGTCTCAGCCTTTAACTAACGGGAACCTAGGTGCCAAGGTCCACGACCTAATGGCTGATCTGATTGACAAGTACTTCTCTGAACATCTTAATCTACCTTGGGATGAAGCTGTCAAGCTGCACAAGGAATACTACACGAACTATGGCCTAGCCATTGAGGGCCTGGTTCGCCATCACCAGATTGACCCTCTCGACTACAACACGAAGGTTGACGACGCCCTGCCACTGGAAAGCGTCATCAAACCAAACCCCGAACTGCGGCAAATGCTTGAGGACATTGACAAGAGCAAGGTGACGCTATGGCTTCTCACCAACGCATATGTTACTCACGGCAGGCGAGTTGTTCGCCTTATCGGCATAGAGGATCTTTTCGATGGACTCACATATTGTGATTACGCTGAGAAGCCTTTAATTTGCAAACCACATCCAGAGATGTACAAAAAGGCTATGCGAGAAGCTGGCGTAGAAAAGTTTGAAGACTGTTACTTTGTTGGTATGTTATGATCCGTTCCAGACATGTTGGCTCCTGTGAGAATGGTTATGAGAAGGCTCTAACTAGTCATGTAGATGACAATTATTCAAATTGCGTAAAAGCCAAAGAACTTGGCTGGACGGCAGCTCATCTAGTAGAGGAAGGAGTTAAAGTTCCACAAACTCAAGCGTCACAGTACCAAATTCGACACCTGCGCGAGCTGCGACAGATTTACCCGCAGTTCTTCAAGTCATCGTCTTAGCGGACGCTGGTCGCAGTGATCGCCAAATATTTCAACTGAGCACCAAGACAAATAGAGCATAAGAAAGAATTCCGGGTAGATTAACCCAGTGGGACATGTAGAGTCCTATTTTAGAATAAATGTCAAAGCAATTGTTCTTATTTCTTATGAAAGACGAACTCCTATTCGGCCCTCAACTATCTTTTCCTGATTGCCGGAACGCCTCGCTATGCAGACAGTACAAAAATAATTCAATTCATCATTAAAGGCAAGGATAGGGCGAGTCAGGGTCTCCGTATGCTGCGAATGACAGTGTCAAGCTCTGCAAGGATCTGATCCCTCTCTCTGAGTGCTTCTTGTCTCTGGGCTTCAGCAGCTTTCAGATCCTCTTCCAAATCTTTTATATGTCGCTCTTGATCCTGCTCGCTATTATCAAGACCCGGGAGTGTTGAAATGAGGACTTCTATTTGCTGTTCTTTGACAATGAGGTCGCGAGAGAGCTCAATGAGCCCGGCTCGAAACTCGTCCGCGGGTAATGGATCGACTGCAACTGAACTCAGTAAGTGTTAAAAAAAGTGCCTGTAAAATGAACCCCGTACCCTCCTGTTGCGATTGCTCCTGCTTAAGGTCGCGAACCTTGTCATTCGGGCTCAGAGTCTCGAGATCGTGTCGTCTATGGACGAAATGCAAACAGGCAACAAACTGCTGGGAAAGCTAGAGGACTCGATGAGTAAGGGCTGTAGACGTCAAGGGTCCATTAGAGAAATATACCTGATCCACAGCATCTTGTAATTGGGTCAGACGGTCACCCATCGTGGGAATTCGCAATGCGACGGCGAGAAATGAAGCTCCTGAGCTTCCTTGCGAATCGCAAAGTTTGCCCCACGACGACAGCAGCTACCTACCTTATGCAGGATCACAGTGACTTCGGCTTATGACGCACTGTAATTACACACTGTCCTTTAATTCCAGGGTCGGCAGAGAGCGGACCCCGGACCATAGACGATCCGATCCACCAATAGAGGGGAAGTGAACACATTGCCGTCTGTGTCGTTCAACTGCCACTTATCAAAATAGGCCACAACCCACTCAACTTTACCACAGGTTTACGCTCAGAGCATCGTTGTCCATTTTCGCGCTTGCGCAACTTTATTTCCTTTTCACTCCTTTAAATTAATCTTCTTTCATCTTCGTGTCTGTATTTCATTAATCTCATTGCCAACTATTCACAATGGCCGCGCCGCCACCACCCCAGCAGCCGCCTCCTGGCGCACTGCCGATTCAAATCACAGGACCTAATGGACAACAGCCCACGCCCGAGCAGATCCAAGAGATCCAACGGAAGATCGCTGAGGATGCTCAGAAGGCAGGCATGTCAGTGCCTGAATTTATCGAGCACATCAAGCAGCAGCAAATGGCACGGATGCGCGCCATGCAGCAAGCGCAGCAGCAGGGACATTCGCATGGTGATGGCCACAATCATCCGCACCAACATCCTCACCAGGGCCAAGGACAAGGGCAACCCATTGCTCCAGGTCCACCAACCCCCAAGGCACTGGCAGTCGCAAAATTCTTGAAAGGGCAGGACTTGAAGCCTCGAACATGTATTCTTAATGGCGAGCGTAAGGACATGTTCAAGGGTACGTATCGCAGCGCAAAATAGAGCTGGCCACCGATGTCTGACCGAATCAACAGTCAAGCGTGCTTTGCGAGCCCTGCAATCGCCAGCCTACGAGAAGGCTCGCAAGAAGAACCCCTTACTGCCAGAAATCACCGACCGAGCCTCACTTGAAAATGCATTCAAACTACTACCTCTTAGCATGCTTGCCTTGAGAGTTTCCAAGGTCGAACCTCAATCTGATCAAAATGGCAAGAAACCCAAGCGCGTCAAGGGTCAGTGGAACCTCCGCATCGAGCAACAGCAAGAAGCCCAGGACGACATGTACTACGCGTGGCTTTGGGAAGGCAGTCAGATTAAGCGCCAGCTGTATGCCGCCTTGGCCCTTGTCCTCATCTTCATCGTTGTCCTCTATCCTCTTTGGCCATTGAAGCTCCGCCAGGGTGTCTACTACCTTAGCTGGGGTATGCTTGGTCTGCTGGGTCTATTCTTCGCCATGGCAATCTTCCGTGTCATTCTCTTCGGTATTACATATTTCATTGTGCCGCCTGGCCTGTGGCTCTACCCCAACCTCTGGGAGGATGTTTCATTCATGGACAGTTTCCGACCCGTTTGGGCGTGGCATGAGGTTAGTTCATATTCCCGTCGCCGAGCCAAGGGCTGTACATAGTAATGACAAAAATACACAGACCGAAAAACCCAAGAAAAAGAAGAAGTCCAAGGCTGCTCTCACACCCGCTGCAAACTCTTCAATGGCCGCTGCGACAGGACTGGTGGCACCTAGCGCAACCACAACTGGCACAGATACCCAAATTAATGCTGAACCGCAGCAGCGCAAGTACATAGCGCCAAAAGTGGAAGAGGAGGCTGATGATGAATAAATTTGGAGGGAGTGGTATTGTGTGAGAATATAAAGTTGGTTCGCATCGGGATTGGGCACCATAGAGCTGTGTTGTTACATTGTGTTTCCCTTAGTCTGCGAGTGCTGGAAAAATCACGATTTTTCATCAAGATATTAATTAGATCTATGGGACGGGTTTCAGACCAACTGGGTTATAATCCCCCCCCCCTCTCCTTTTGGCGTTATGGACATGGCTCATTAATTCCAACTAAATGACAGGTCTATCTACAATATTTATGAACATTTGAAAACCTGCGCCCTTGAATTCCGCCCGCCTACGCCCGCTCACTCCCCTTAGCACGCTCATAGTACCACACGGCTCCACGCGCCTTAGCACAAGTGGAGATGGAGCCGCCGTTGATCGAGGCAGGGACTTTCCTGACTTGTTGGCGTTGCGGAGTACCGTGCGAGTGGAAGTAGTACCAGACCTCGTTGAGCTGGGTGCGGCCATTGTCGAGGGAGCCCTTGCCGGCTTTGGTCTCGTTGTACCTGGGTCCGCCGCAGCCGAGGAAAGGAACCTCGCCGTAGGCGTAGGCGAGGGTGGACTGGATGTGGGAGAGAGTGTAGGAGGTCCTGTTGGAAGGGCGGATGCCGGCCTCGCTGAGCCAGGTCCAGGTGGGGAGAGTCCTGTAGTAGGAGATGACGGTCTCGAAGAACTCGAAGAGGTCGTCGTACTGGTTAGCCTTGGGGCCCTATTTCACCAAAACTGTGTTAGTTGAAGTTGAAATGTATCCTGGGGGGGGGGGGGGGACGCACGAAGCACTCCTTCTGGAAAGTAGAGTAGCAGGTGGCGTGCTTGGAGAACTCGTGAGCCCAGAGCACCCAGTTCAGGTCGCCCTGGTTGATCCAGTATTTCTTCATGTAGGCGAGCAGGTCCATCTTGCCGTAGGGCTCGAAGAAGGTCTCGATGGACGGGCCCTTGTAGGGCGGGACGGGAGTGCCGTGGGGGGTGCCGTCAGTGGTGTTGGGCGAAGGCTTCGGGTCATACTGGCGGCTGTGAAGGGAGGAGTTAGCTTAGCCTTTTGTCTGATTGAGTTTGAAGTTTCTAATGCTCACCTGAAATCGCAATATTGCGTGAAAGAACCGTTGCAGAAGTCTGTTGGAAAGGAAACTAGGGTTAGCTTCCAGCAGTTATGGAGGAATAGCAATGAGGAGGTGGATTTACCAGGCCATAGACCGTGGATGGACCAGCTGTTGGCAGGGTAGACTTGGCCGACGCTCTCCAGACCGGATTGAGTATCCCAGAACTGAGTTTGCAGCTATCACGGTGATGAGACGTCAGCGAGTGCTTCTCAAATGAATTCAATTGGAAGCGGATATGAGGCAGACTCACCAACAATCCGCCAAAGGTCTCAACGCAGCAGGTATCGACCGTTCCGGGGACAGCGCCCTTGGAGCAGGACAGCACCGGATCAGCTGTTCGAGAGCAATTGTCGTCAGTATTCCATATCAAAAGAAGCCAGAGGCCAGAGTCAGACAGCAAGAAAATCATACCGAGGGCGCAGGTGTGGTTGTCGGCTGTGATGCCGGGATACAGCCCAGCGACGGCGAGCTGTGCTCCCGCGAGAATGGCCAGCCCGTTGCGATGATACATGATGGGCTTTTGTCAGGAAACTTCAGCAATTGAGCCTTCTTGCGTTTCTACAGAGGTACCTGTGTAAAATGCGCAAAAAGCTGGGGGTAGCAACCAACGGGAGGGAGAGAAGGGAAGAAAGCAGGAGAACAGCGTCGCATAAGAGTACTTATATGACCGGAACGAGGTACATGTATCCATCATATCGGACTGTCGCCCGCCGCCCGCCCGCATTCCTCGGTGTGCTACAACAAAACCTGTTCGTCGTTGGGCCGGGACAGCAGCGCCACAGGCTGCAAGGAACGTTGCCCAGATGAAGCTAGAAAAGGCCCTGGGGTATTTCCTTCTGACATGCCTGATCCAGCCAAGCGTGCCGTCACCGAAAAGCGCAAACAGCTCCCCTCCCGGGCCAGGCCTGGGCGGGCCAGAAGAGAGCGCGGGCTCGCTCACCTGCGCCAACGGCGCGATTTGGTAGGTCGATCCGGCACGGCGGGCACTAGATTGGGGATGGTGCTGATGGCGCTGCCGGAGCAGAATCCATATCTTGGGGTATGTATTGATTTGATGGAGCTCAGTGCATTGGCAACGTGCGCAAAAGTGCCAGTTAGTGCATGGATCGTGGGCCGGCGTCCTCCGATATTGCAGCGCTGGAGAGGCATTGACTTGGATGGATTCCCCATCTTATCAGTGACAGTGACTAGCTTTTATGGCAGCAAAAGGCGCCGTTTCTTTATTTTTTGGTATTCTCCATCCAATGGCTGCAGTCCATTTGTCCAGGTGGCATTCAGCTCCAGCTCCATCCAATCGGTTGTTGGAGTCTTGTTCTTCTGTTGTTGTAGCCCGCATAAACCACCGCGATGCGGGACCTTGCGCTAGCTGACACAACCACCTTATAGCGAAGATATGTCGTACGACAGCACCGCGAATTCTCGCACTAACCTGACTTTGTTCGATGAATATGAATATAGCTGTTATCTGCTATGCCACTGGTGGAGCAGGGGCGAGGGTTCTCCCCCAAACCTTTACGTGTACATGATCAAGGATATGACAGGATGCGATGCGTGCTAGTATTACATATCCTGGATATCTTTATTTTTCCTGAAGATCCAGATTTACTCCAAATATCATTCTTAGAGAGAAGTGGGGACTAAAAAAAAAAAAGAATACACATTTTTCATACGGTCATGTATTCATTAATAATGCTAATGAGCTGAGAGTCACTCTTCCTGTACAGCCCGCAAGGCTTCGACTTTTGAGTCGTCCTCGAAAGCTTCAAAGGCTGATACAATCTCTACTGCCTTGAGTCTTGATGACACATCAGGTTCCAGCATGCGGTATACCAGATACTCCACCGCATCCACCCTATTCAGTTGCTCTCTGTGATTGGCTACAACTATCAGCCACGAGATCATCCGTTGTGTCGAAACGGAGGTAGGCCTTTTCAAATCATGGATAGCCCAAACTTCGCTTTTCCTGTCAGGTAAAATTGTCTTACCAAGCACATAAAGCATTGTAATTCCCAACGCCCACACATCCCCCGAGGGACCTCGCTTTGCACTTGATAGAGCCTCTGGCGGGAGATACCACGGTGATCCCCCTGGTGCATCGGTCTTACCGAATGTTGCCATACCAAAGTCAAGAAGGACCGCGCCGCGTTCAGGAGAATATGCGATATTTCCCGGTTTGATATCATTATGGACAGCATTCCGAGTTGCCACGTGTACCAAGGCGGATGAGATGTCGCGAAGAATGGTGTATGCGTCTGAGTGCTTAAACAGAGAATTACTACCTCGCGAAAGAGATCGAGGAAGGTACTCGAGGTAGATTCCAAATAAGCGGCCATCGAAGCCCTTCAATGATACAATGTTCCTCTTGGTTGAGGTTAGTGATAGTTCAACCAGTGGATGTGAAACGTACATGGTTTAGTTGCTCTAGCATAGTCTTCTCACGTTTCCAAAACCCGGCAAACTTGAACAGAGAACTGGTAGACTTGCCGTCATATCTCAAAACCTTTGCCACTATGCCCTCTGAGAGCATAGAATGTTGGCAAGTGAAGACGCTTGTTGATGAAGTGGTGCCTACCTTTTCAATCCGGGTCAGCTCGTAAACCGCCATATTGTCTGGAAGAGGACTTTCTTGACGGACAATACGGCTTGTCTGAGATCTATCGAAATCACTGGCCTGGACAACAGCTATGTCTCCATCTGAGAGATCTAGGAGTGGAGTGGCAGTCTGATGACTAATTTCTCGGGGAGAGTTAGATACCAATGTGTTATTTTTATCTGATACAGGTCCAGATGTTGTCGTTGACGCAGCGCTTGAAGTTGGTGCGAAGAGGATTTCAATCACCCCATCCTCTCTAACTTTTGCCGCTTAACAAGGGCAGCGTCATGGCGATTGTCCCGGTCATCAGGGGCTGTGCGCTTGGATGATGTTGATACATCTGCCCGGGCTTTATTAATGGATACACTGAAACGTCTCTGTAGCACCAAGAAATCGACAAGATGTTGCTCCACTAGATCACCTCCACCGCCGCCTGCGGAGATCCTCCACAATCCAGGCTGTATAACTCGTCTCTCACCGTGTGCAATTAATTCCCGAGAAGAAGGAGAGTCCACACTGGTGAGATAGAAATTGGGAACCGTGAAATTAACCAATACGCAATCATCACTGGCTGGGTCGTAACATATCTGGCAGTGCAGCTGGCGAGGGATTATGCGCGGAGAGGGATTTTGAACAGGCGGATCATAGAATGGAATGTTGAGGATAAAATCAACATCATGGCGGCGCTGGATAATACCAACTATGTCCCATCCTCCGATACCTTGGGGAGACGAACGAGCGCGGATTTCTTTTTGGTTTTGGTTTCCTTGTCATTCGGGTCATGGGGATATGCGAGAAGGAGCCGAGCATCTGGTACTGAAGAATGGGAGACGTTGGTCAAGATCCTGGAGATTGACTCGTCGATTTGAATGCTCCGATTCTTTTCTATCGTCAATATGTGTGGTGCCACGCCACTTAGGGCACTTGCAGCGGCAATTGCACGAGGTTCCAGAAGAGTTCGGATGGAGGAACTGTTGCCTGGTGAGGATGCATAGCTGGGTGACCGTTTATCAACGACTGGTTCCACTTTTAGACTCGGGCTGGAGTTGTAGCGCTCGGGCGCTAGTGGCTCAGTGAAAGGTCGAGTCGACTCTTCACTAGGTAGTGACATGGGAGGCAGTTAATAAGATTGTTAAAAAAAATACAATACTCAATACTCGGGAGAAAAAAAAAAAACCTATGGCATCTGGGGTTTTCAACTTGGGAATCCTTCTATTTAACTGATTCCAGACCTTGATTTGGTGCCCAAGAGGTCACGATCTGAAAGGCTGCATGTTACTGGTTCTCAGGTACTACTCTCACGCTAATAGACGCGCGCTTCCTCATAAAGTGCTCCCCACCCAATAGATGCAAATTCACGGTCGCTGCATTAACCACGCCCAAAGCAAAGTCTTGCATCATCCTGCGAAACCCAACGGTTACATCTCATATGATAATTTCTCGTCGCTGAACCCATTCATTGACTGTGAGCTTGGTTATTCTTATTTTAGACGACCAATAATTGTCTGTGCTAGGCACGAAAGCCCAAGGCTGTCAGTGTCAAGCGACGCGTCTGTATCCCCTTCTCCTAGACCTGGCCGTTACACGACCCGACAACCCAAATCGAGACCCGAAAGTACATTCGTCATTGCAAGATGCCTGCCTTCGAGGTGTTGCCGCTTGATTCTAAGAAGAAGGGGGAATGGATAAGAACTGCCAAGCCAAGCTTCGTTAGCCCTAAGCTTTGGGAAAGATATTGGCAACGATTCAACACCATTTTCATTCCCCTACTCGATGGAGAAGCTTTCTTCAAAGATGTCATTGAAGCTGTGAAAAAAGCCGAGAGCCGGGGGCATCTCGAAGAGCTTCTCGCACAGAAGCAGGCGCAGCGACAACAACAACTCAAGAAGCTGCTCAGTGATATTACCCTTGAATCTATAAATCTACGGAGACGATTCCCATCCAAAGCCGCTCGCGACAATGCCTTCAAAGCTAGCGATACAGGTAGCCTGGATAATTTTCTCGGGTTCATGGCTGGAATCATCTGGGGAGTTAACGATAACGACGACTACCCAGTGCCAGACGTAAAAATTTACAGAAGAGATGAGACTGGGGATGAGGGTGAGGGTGAGGGTGAGGGTGAGGGTGAGGGTGAGGGTGAGGATGAGGATGAGGATGAGGATGGTATGGAGGAATGCGACACTCAGATATACCCTGATGCACTATGTCCTTTCCCAGACATTCATGAGGATACGGGACTTGAGTGGGATGACAAGTCTTGGAAAGTGACCGAGGTCTCTGACAATGCCGAGGAACCCACAAAACGAGAACTCCCACGTCCACCCTCGGGGAACATCTCTCGGCCGCAATTACTAACAGAAGCAGACGAGCCAGACAATGACACGGGGATAAATGACTCACGAGATGTAAATCCACCAGATCAGTCATTAGATAACGACGCGTTTGGTAGCGGAACATCATCGTCATCATCAATCCAAACGCTCGAAGCAGGCAACCTCAACCCTTCGCACATTGCCTCATCCGGGACATCCCACGCCATTGCCTCCCCCGATGGGAAGCCAACGGAAGAGCCACCGAGAAGGTATCCAATTACGAGCCTAGAGCTTATGAATAAAGTCAGCAACCTACCAAACGACAAGAATTCAACGGCAGATTGCACTACAAGTAAGAAGTGGTATCATCTTGAAGATAATGGCGATCAATACGATAATGTGAAAGGCTGAAATCCAAAACGGAGAGCTATAGAAGAGGAAATCTACCCCTAGATATCTCTTGTTTCCTGTGAGAACCGCAATTTGATATGCATCAAGATAATAGTTTTATGACCGGCAGGTTCTTCTCATAACCATGCTCCACGTTTTTAACCTTCTACTCATGGACCAGATAACCGAGACCTCTAGATCATTGATTGAATTGGACATGCCGGGTCTGGTCTACTAATTGAGCCGTCTGTTGCGTCCTCTTAATATTCTGCCTTCATTCCATTTAGTCTTTCCATAAGAGCGATTATCATCTGGTGTTGTACCTAAAGTCCGGATAATGGAAGGCTTCCTGGTGATAGTCAATCCTGATGACTACGTCAAAGGGCTAAGCAAGACCAGTCTCAAGATCGGTGTCCTCGATCCGCAGCTTACCCGACCCTATGTACGAATTTAGAAGGATCATGTGGCCTCTGGTTGATCTTGTGGACCCGAGGACCCGAATTCTCGTGATTACACTTGGCATGCCATCGATTGATGGATTTGACTTTTAGACTGTGGATGGCGAATTTCCATAAGAATCTCACGGGCAAAATCAGAACACTAACAATCTGTAAAGAAAATCCAGAAACTATGTCCAAGATAAGTACGGCCACGAAGGCCGTAGATGCTTGTTGGCAGTTTTCTTCGACAGCGGCTGAGGTCGGCCAAGATGTCACGGAATCGTCAAGAGCTTTCCCAAGCAGCCTTATGAGTCCCTCTACGGCACAGTCTCCGTCGATGCCACCGGCGCCCGTCGTTCTCCATAAAATGAACATGCTGGAGAGTCGCAATGGACTCCTATGTGAAACAGGGCTTGGAGTTGAAGCTGTTGCTGCCGTACAGCCTGACAACTTTACCAACATGCCTGAGTCCTCCCGGTCAAGGCATCATTCTCTCAGTGGTTTAAAATCACTAGGCAGCAAAAGAGAACGGCGCTGCCGGCTTGACAGTAGCGGAGAACACCGTTCCCCCCCTCGTACGATTATGACGAGGTCAACCACAATGGGCTCCCAGCGGTTTCGGGCTAAAGATCCGAAACTCTTTAATATAGACAAACCAACCTTGCTCTTCTAGCCGCTTGCGTTGGTGCTCTCTGGTTACCACATCGCTGTTATCATCTGCTTGTTCATTCGTTTCATTTGCAAGGAGCCACTGACTTTCCCCATCATCTTGAACCGTTATGGTCTCGCGACGAGTTTGCACCCTTGCTTGGAGCCCCAGTACACTGCTACAGATGACTCTGAAAATCTGTAACACTGGTAGAATGATGTCGTAGCGACCTCCTTGTAGTCGAGACAACGCGAGAATCTCCAAGACACAGAGTGTAGTCTCAAAGAGAGAGCTAAAGATCCAGGTTCGGTGATACTGGGGCCATGAGGGTTCGCATGCGTCCAGAAGGTCCATATCCAAAGCGCCCCATGTTAGGACTAATATCATCACATGAAAAAGATTGTGCTGTGATGGCCACCATCCCTTTGGAGTTGCAGAGCGGTATAGGAATAGTATCGCTTCCATGATGTAGCTCAAAGCCAACAAGAACATGAGGCCAAGGGCTGTCCATCTCATCCAGTGATTACGCCCATTCGGAACATCGGTACGTCGTGTAGTCTTCTGGTACGTCCAAGGAGTCAAGTACGATAATATGACGATAGAAGGATGCAAGTAGAGAATAGCTTTCGGAATCGTACCAATAGAACTCGGATTTGCCGTCATGTCGGTTAACATTTCAAGCTCTTCCGCATTCGTAG
Source organism: Sphaerostilbella broomeana (assembly GCA_930272545.1). Lineage (NCBI taxonomy): Eukaryota > Fungi > Ascomycota > Sordariomycetes > Hypocreales > Hypocreaceae > Sphaerostilbella > Sphaerostilbella broomeana. Next base: position 165,994 of record CAKNET010000053.1, on the reverse strand, counting down.
GGGAGAGTATTCGGGCTGTCAACTGAGGTGTAAACGCCATGAGCATGAGACGATACTTAATTGAAAAGATTCCCTAATCCTACGAGCGATACCGTTGCAAAGAACTCCTGACCCAATCACATGTACATCTGCTTGGTCAACTGCATGCCTAAAGTCCGCTCAATGAGAACAGTTTTATGCAGGTCACCGTACTTTCTCACAGTACTTTGCGTGCAGAGGTCACACACAAGTTGCTCATGCATGCAAATCATTCGATAGAATTACCTGCGTTCAATTTCATTAGTCAAAGAACATGGCATTACCCCTTCTTTTATGTAGCATTTGCAGCTCTCAGACTTGGGCTCAAGACGTAACATTCTGGCGCGATGAACTAGACCTAGACCGGGAACGACGCCTTGCTTGCAGAATAAGAATAAACTCATAGCCATCCAAAAGTTCACCCAAAGGCCAGTCCATCGACTCCCGAACCCATGCTAATGCTTCAAGTGGCTCTTTATGGTCGACGAAGAATCCAGTATCAACACTGGACACAAGGCCACTGCTATCTTCAGAATCAAAAAGGCTACCTCGTAGCTTAGCATCCCGAACATAGCCTACTGGCGAGGCTTTCATTATCGATTGCGCGTTGTCTTTCATGAACTCGAGTGAGGCAGTATCGATCGGCCCTGGTGGAGGTGAGCAATCGGATTAGATCACAGTGGCACGCACGCACTCTTGTATGCTCTTGAAGCAGCTAGACAAGCAGCTGGATGGGAGCTCATGACACCGTAAACATCGTCTCCATCTAGTCTGATCTCATCGAGAAGTCCAGCAGCAAGCCCACGTTCACGGTAGTCTTGGTGGACGACTAACTGAGTGATCCAGCAAATAGTCCTGCCATCAACAGACCATCGACAAGCGAAAGCATTACCAGCAAGATGGCCGTTAACGGTGACCCTAACATATGAGGAGATTTCGCTGGGGAGATATTCATTTCGAAGCCTTTCTTTACTTAGCCGAACGGGACGACCTAGCCGCGATGGTCAGTTTGGAGGACAACTTGTGGCACGGAATACCTACCTGCTTTCGCAAACTTTCCTGTTCGCTCTGCCGCATGCTCATCCCAAACGCCGTAATTCTCGGAGAAGAGCTTCGCGGCTTCATCGAGCATCTCGTCCGTTACCTCATCACTCTTAAACCCTTCATAAACCTTCTTGTCCATGTTCAGAGGAGTTCTTCGCCTGCGCGTACGTGGTGTTGGTGCGATGGTCTGAATCTGAGGCTCGAGGGTAAATGCGACTGATTTTGGTGCACGCGTCGACAACTTCATCGGGGTAGTATCAGGCTAAATATGCCAACGGTGGCGGAGAATGTCGAGAAGCGTAGTCTCGGAGGTCCGCAACTGCATCGCGTCATGCAGGATTCAGAGCGCTTATCCAAGATGGAGAGCAGCGGCGCTGAAGATTTCTCCGAGGTTTACCCGATAGCAAATGATCAGGGCGGCATTGCGTGACTTGATTTTCAGTGAATGAACTATCTACAACTCGTGCCTGGGTAACTTCCAGCCAGCAAGTAACTGAATCTGGCATTGCACATCGTCAAATAAGAATGTACGTACCAGCCCCAGGTATCAAAAATTGTGGAGGTTTCGTGCGACAAATCCCCACTGCGTAGTCGAACGCAGCCTTGACCCCTTCTGAATCCCCATGCTGAAGACGCACAACGCAAATGAAAAGGTGAATGAAAGCCACTGTAAACACTTCTTCCTCAAGCGGGTTGCATCTTCTGCCAAAGCTCAAGGCATTATTCCAGCGAGTTTCTGCCTCCGAAAGGGGAGAAATGCGCGCCAAGGCGATGAGTGCGCGTACATGTCCAAGCCGGTCGATAATATCGGGATCGATCAGCTTCTCATAAATGCCAGAGACTTCCATAAGTAGATGCTCCGCTGCCGTAAAATTGACTTCGCCGGATCTCAGTCTCAGACAAGGAAAGAAGTAACCTGTGGTATCCTCTCGAACGCGGTGCACGAGATCTCAGATTCTCGATCTCCCGCCTAATCAGCCTTTCAGCTCTGTCGAGCAGCTCCCCCGCTGATTGTGAATGGATCTCACGCCGTTGCAGAAAATCTACCTCAATGTAGGTATCCGCAAGGTGAGCCAGAGCCAAATGTCTTTTGGATTCGCGAAGAGGCTCCCTTTGGAGACACCGTTCAAAAAAAGAGGCACGCGGTCTGAAGATGCCCTTGTCCTTTTAATATCCGGGCAGCGGAATGGATCTGGCTCCAGATGACATCAAGCTGCTTCTCGGTGCCGTCTGACTCAGTAGGCATCCACATCTTTGCTTCCTGATTAGCTGACAAGAAGTCAAAGTTGTAAGCATGGTTGGTCGCTTGGGATAGATGCAGAAGTCCGAGGATGGAATGTGATTGCAGTCGTGTGGGTATGTCTGCTCGGTTCAGGAATTCCTGAAGGAGCTTATTTGAGCCGGTTATATCTCCTCTGAGACGTAAAACCACGCTCCTTTGGTAGACAGATTCGGCTTGTAAATGTGTGCTAGCCGTCTTCTCCAGCAATTGATCGACCAGTGAGAGAATTAGACGTCGCCGGGCTAAGGGCCCAAACTTTGATGCTGCGAGTAAAGTTTCGATGACTTCGTCGTTGGAGGGAATCTCTAAACCAGTCTCATCATAGCGACGGCGCAAGTCCTCCAGCACTACTAATAGCTTTTCCTTTTCTGAGCCTGGTCTTCGTTGATGAGTACATAGCTAGCGGGTAGCGGGCGAATGAACTTAACAGAGTCGTTGGGTTACGGGGAAATATATAGCAGAACAACCAAAGAGCCTGTTCGATCCAATACGATCTTTGTTGGCCGTATATGTACTCAGCAGGCGTCGAGCCACAGATGTAAATCTCCATGTTGTTGTTGGATTTCTCCACCCCAATCGCTGCAAGTGATATTAGATGCTCCAGAACTTGCCATAGCCTGCCGGAATCCAAGAATAGAATAGAACCTTGAGATGGGCACCGAATTGAGCGTTTTGTGGGTGAGTCTGGTACTCGACACCATACTCATTCCACCTCTGTTGGGCAGAAACTGCTTGTTCTAGCATGAACTTGGGGATAGTCCCAATTGCACAGATAAGCGAGAAGAGTGACTGCTCCGCGCATACAATCATACTTTCATTCTCATTCTCTTCGTGATCCGCCCAGTTCCGGTTGGCAGCTAATTATCAGTTCATCAAATGATCAGATATAATAATTATAGCAGAGGCTTACCAGCGACGAAGGAGTCGTGTGTCAAGTTTTCGAATTCCGGAGAGCCTAGGCAAGTGGGAGCACTTTTGGCAGGGTGAACCTTATGAATTCCTTCCACTGATAACGGTAGATCTGGCAAATTGTATCCCAGCGCACCATATAGTTCGATAAGCCTAGAAAAATTATCAGCTCGGTTTCTGTGGACTCGATCAGGTCTCATACGAAAATTGATCTGTGGAATTGACCGAATTGAAGAGAGGAGCAATGAGTCCTGCCTGGAATACTGTAGCTGGGAGTTAAGCAGTCATCATAACTGCAACTGACAAATTTGTCTGCCGAGAAGTGCTCGAGAATAGATGTGAAGTTTTTCATCGCTACGAATTCGAACGAGGTCAGAAATGGATATCATATCTGCGATTGTAAAAGGTTAATTCAGTTTCGATAGTCTGATCATCAGAGCATACTTAGGAAGAACAACTCTGTTGCCCGACGAAGTGTCCACCCTCTCTGGACAAGTTCAACAATCAGTTGATGTATCCATAGAACGGTGTCTAAAAGCGCCTTCAGGTCACGCTCTCTGATCTCAGTAACGGTCTGGATGAGTTCGTCGATCGCTTTCGTTAGAGACACCCTTTTGACGGAGTAGTTTGCAGTATGATAGGGGAGGATAAGCACATGAAAATACGCGAATGACCTCTGAAGATCCAAATTTCCAAGAGATGACTTTGTGAGAAGGGCCAAGTTTTTCCCTACCACGACGAGTTCACCACCTGACTGCCCGAGCTCTTTACAACATTCCCTCTTGGATACAACATATGCGCGCCGAGAGAATCCTTGGATGACATGCTCGTACTTCTCCACCGTATTCAGTCCCAGTTCGAGCTGCCTTTCACGCCATCTGTTTCCTTCAGGTGCATTCTTAACAAATTGAGAGAATGCCTCGGTTTCTGGTGATCTTCGTACGCGCTTTTTTCCTTTCCGGATTGCGTTGTGCCGATGGCTTTGATGGCGACTGCCTTGTTCCTGGCGGTTGTGAAGGAGGTTGTAACCTGGTGACCTCGGTCTCCGACTGTGGCGTCAGCGGCGAAGTGTTGGTCGGAGCATTCTGTGCTGCTTCTGAAGATTTAGAGGCTTTTCGTTTCCTTATATTGGACGAGTTGGGCAACGAATCTGTTGGAGCGACGATACGTCCATCGGATAAAACTTGAATAGGAATGTTGCAATCATGGCAGTCCTCACAATTCTTTCGCATGCGACTGAATAGATCCGATTTCACCAACACAAAGCCCTCTTTGAATCTCCATGATGAGGGAGAAATGGCTATCGCAGTGTAAATCGTTCGACTGACGTTGACAAACGTCAAGATCCGCTAAACCGCTCTGGGTGCGTGCAACGTGCAACACGCACTGAAAGCGGAATAGCGTAAGTCGGACCACCCCCAGTTCGGCCGCCCCCCTAAATCGGCCACCCAAAATGTCACAAAACAGATGGAATTTGAAGGGAAAAAATCAACACAACAGCATCGCGATGTATTCAATCGGTGTTTTTTTTTACTATAGTTGAAATTGATGACAGAGGTCTTCAAATTCAATTAAACTAGTAGAATTGGAGATCCTACAAGGCTGTAGTTGTTATTCCAAGCGTTTTCTTGTAACAATAACTTCCTCAATTCGAATAAATCGATTATTAGGGTTCTCTTCAATTTTGTGTCTTTTCCTTGGCCTAAGGGTATTAACCTGATACTGTAAATTCCGAATCCGGGCTTCATTTTCTGCCAAAGCGACGTTCTGGCGGTCCAGTTGGTTCCCAACCTTCCTGAACAGCAGCCTTGCCGTTGGATTACGTATCCTGAGGCAATCAATGACCTTGCGGACTTGTTGAGACTGTTGTGGGGTCATAAAAATAACGGAATTATCGTTTGCTAGCTCTTTAACTGTTGTTTTTGCTGTTTTTTCAATAGTAGTGGTTATCTCTATGTCGGGAATTCGCAACTTGCTTAGCAACGGCTTGGCTATATTAATCGGCCAAAGCCCTGATCCTAGCCAACCGGCTCTTGCATTCCTAGCTGTGAGACCAAGTTCTCTTGCTTTTGTATAGCTTCTGAGGAAAACAAGCTTGTTATATGGCGTTGAGTCATCAAGGTCGAGGAAATCTGCGAGGGTTTGGCGATAATAAGCTTTGACTGGCGAAAAAATTGAGATATCAAGAGGTTGAAGAATATAGGAAGAATGTGGTGGCAATACTAGTAAATAGATATCATTTTTAAAGCATTCAAAAAGAAAATCATCTGTATAGTGACTCCCGTGGCCATCAATGATTAATAAACGCTTTGATGGCTTTAGTGGCTTAGTCTGGGGGATAAAGATCTCCTGAAGCTATTGAACAGCGATTTTATTGTTGGTCTACCCTTTTTCTGTTGCTTGGAAGTTCTAATTAGCTAAAAAATTGATTTCTTTGGGAAACTATTGGTGTTGAATAGTTAGACCTTTGAAAATAACCAAGGGGGTTAGAATCTGGCCTGTTGCCGAGATACACTCAATAATTGTAGTCCAACAACGCGATCCAGGTTGTTTCCTGATTAAATTCTTGATTCCAGCTTTCCCTAGGACTAGACCATTAGTTCCGCGGCCTTCTAGGATTCCGGTTTCGTCTATATTATAATGATAATCGGCTGGGATCTTTTTGATCTTGGGAAGTTGAAGAAGCTGAAAGAATTCCTTGATTATCTTAGTTATAGCTCTGTTGAAATGGTAGGAATCTATTGGCTTGCCTCTAACAGTCTTAACTTCGGGATTTTGTTGTAAAAAACCCTCCATCTAGCATTTTCCAAGTGGCTGAAGGTCGCCGTTGTTTCTGATGATTCTTGTAGCGAATTCCCTGACCTGTTGATGCGTTGGTGCCAAGCCCACGGCACCCTGCGTTACAATCCATCCAGCTAGATGCTTTTCTTGATCCCTAGAAAGGCGCTGATATAGCTCATTTGCATCCCTTTGCGATACACGGCTATTTATACGCTCTTGAATTGTTGTACGCGGGATTCCCCATCGTTTCGCAGCTTTTCGTTGAGAAACACCACTCTTTACCTCTAGAATTGCCGAATCAAGACTTTTTTCAGTGTATTTAGGCATGATTTTTCCAAAAATCTAATCAGAATTAAAAAATAATAAGAATTGCACGAGAAAACGCGGTTTGAATAGTATCGCGTTGTCTGTGTTAAGTCGTAAATTGGGTGGCCGATTTGGGGGGGCGGCCGAACTGGGGGTGGTCCGACTTATTTGGTATGCTCAGCCAAGACCGGAGGCACAATCTTCCCCACCCACTCATTGTGAGTTCGAGAGAGCATCCTATCTGAAGTGCCACTATCCAGCGCACGGTGTTGCTTTGTTTTCTTTGCAATGATGAATCTGCAATCGAAGCGTTTCTATCACTGTGGCAGATGAGAAAGTTTACGTCGTGTGGTAGGATCGAAATATCGGCTTACCGATGCAGCTGGCTAGCATCTTCGGGAGACGTAGAAAACAGTTCCGAAGGAGCGAAAGAATTCCTCTCCTTGGGGTTCACTATATATATACCACGAGTCTCGCACAAGGCTGAATCTTTACGCTCTACTCTTCTACGTCTTCACCGGTGCGTTTTGCGATCCGCTCATTTCATCCGTTGCCTTGTTACAATGCATGAGCCGGAGTTCGGGAATGTTGGGCCAGGGCTCATCTGCTTGCGACACAAAAAAAGAAGAAAGGCAAAGAAGCCAGTGTCTGGAATCAAGGAAGATCTCGAAGAGGAAGGTTTAGAAACCAGGAAGTGAAGTACTACACATCTCCTCCCCTTACCGTCCATAATCGCTCAGGATTTCTGTTTAGCTCACTTTAACACCTCCTCTTCTACCTCGTCCTCCCATAACCTCCTCTCGGATCATTGCACGACACAATCATGACGGAGGAAGCACCGCTAATAGTTCATGGTCAAAGGGATGATGAGGACAGAGACAGTGGTATCGGCGACATTGATTCGGCTTCGGAAAGCGACAACACCTCCGTGCGATCTGAACCCAAAGATTACGTCGAGGAGAATGGTCGGCTCTATCATGCTGACTGGATTGATGGCAAATATTTGCTTCCGAACGACGAACGAGCACAACAAAGATTGGATTCTCAGCACGACTTCTTGTTCGACGGCAATAGCTTGCACAAAGCGCCCCTCTAAATCTGGCCGCGGGCGTTGTTTCGGCCATATTGTTAATCTGGTAGCTAAAACCCTCATCTTCGGCAAGCTGCGAGGTATTTGAGTGTGATCTCCAGGCCCAGAACCTTGCTGAAATTGAACGTGACTTGTGTATGAGGAAGGGTCCTATCGGCAAGATCCACAACCTCGTCGTCTGGATTCGTGGCAGCAACACGCTTGCCCACCTGCTACGCAAAATTCAACAAGCTGCTAATGAGCTCAGTTAGAACCCAAAGATTCGAGCTCGTAGGCCTCTCAACCTCATTACAGACAACAATACCCGATGGTTATCGCAGCTGTTTATGATGCGATGAGCCCGACTCCTCCAACCATTCCTCGAGATTGCTTGTAGCTTTATAATCCGCCAATGCAAGAAGTATATCCTTAACTTATATATCTAGTAATACTTATAATCTTCCAAAGGTATTATCTTATTTGTGGTGATTATATAATATTGTGCAAATGTACTCCGTACCTTCCTCTTTTTCTACACTCTGTCGTAAAAAAAAAAGGATCCACATAGTGCGAATTTGGAGACAATTTCACTGTATACTTCTGGTTTCAGGAACGGAACTTTCGGAATAAAGTTCTGCCGTTGTCTAAACATGGCTGAACTAGCGATGCACCCTTGGCGTTGAAACGTAGCAACCTAGACCTTGCATCCAAGATCTAGCGGAAGGGACCTAATCTGCCCCTGAAATTACTCTCTTGGCTCGCATTGGGCATTTTGATTGGCATACTAAAATCTCAAATTTTCCGGAGCCGAAGTTTTTGGTGTGATGCAGTGTACGATTGTGAAAAGCGTGAAAGATCGAGATTGATAAGTCACAGCCAGGCAAATGCCACGACCAGATATGAGTCCAAAGGTGCCTCATGTGTTATCATGAAGCCTTGAGCCCAACCAAAACAAAGGACACATGTCTAATTACCATGCTCGCCAAGTCACCAGTCGCACCTCCCTCCACAAGATACCATTCGCGTTGATGCATGCTTGCTGCCAAGTTTCCCGCGATATGTGTAATTACTACGTGCTGCAAGTGTTTAAGGCTATAATAATGAGTATCTTATTTAAGCAGTCTGTGCTAACTACAGTATATCCGGGTCGCTTTGACCATTGGCAAGAATTTCCTTGATCAAAGGATACAACCCCATGTTTTCCATCTTCCATGTCTCGCCGTTGGCGAACATCTGTTTCCGAAATTTGTTCATCAACGGGATCAAAGGTTTGTAGAAAGGCGTAAAGCACTCACCGGTAATCTTCAAGAATATGCTCTCAACACCTACCATGCCAACTTTCAGCTGAACTAATCTCATGTCGTTCTCATAATTCCAGCTATCGAACTCAGTAGGGCCGATGTCTTTACCTGGACCGTCATAATGGATACAAATCCAGAAGAGAACCCAGAAAAAGGATTCTAGGTCATGCATGAACGAATGTTCGTCACCCAGAAGTGCCCCGATAGCCATGAACGCTCTCGTGCCAGTCTTCCCCTTTGCCCCAGACGCACCTGTCCGTGATACCCTGATTGTAAGATCGAGGTCGATCAAGAAGGCTTTATCTTCGTATTCATCTATCATGAGGTTATTGATGGAGACGTCTCTGTGCAGAAAACCGGCTTTTAATAAGGATTCGTGTCCTTCGACGCAGCGTTCCATCGCGGCAAGAAGGGCCACTCGGGAGCTTGCTTCGTATATTGGCTTCCCATAATCACAAAGAATAATCCGCCGATGTACTCGATTTGACAGCACTTCCATGCTGGCTTTTGTTGGAGACCTTGAGATGGAGCGCTTACTGGGTGGCAGCTGCAGGTCGGCTTCGCTAGATGGTCGCTTGACACCAATGCTACTGCTGTGGCTCTGGCCCAGCGTACTAGGTACACTTGAAATGGGAGTCGCCTTCTTTGAGCGACCAAATCGGGAATTCACGGCTTCTGAAAGGTCTAACCCTTGACGAATGTTCGTTAAAACGTCATCGTCCTTATCTCCAACGCGGACAGTGGTGTGGTAGTAGTATCGGGCAACATTAATAACTCCTTTCTCCGTCGCTTCCCGAAGTAGTTCACCTTCTTGAACACGTTCTGTGTATTGCCACGAGTCTTTGATAACAAGCGGAGTCTTCGGATCTTTGTCGGCATAGGCTTGCCAACAGGTGGTAGCCCGGCCGGCAATGCACCGCGCCCGCCTCAAGATTTTCTTAACGATAATACGCTCTTTCTGGCCGTTTCGTTCGATGTCGATATACCGCTTATCGCCGCATGTGATTATCGTAGGATCGAATCCCAGTTCCTTCTCACTCATCCAAAGAAATCCTAAAATGGTCGATATGAACTGCTGTCCCTGTTTATTTATATCGAATTGCTCAGAGGCGATACCCCCAAGCCGATCGAATTCCCATACCCTCATCAGGGAGCCACATAGAGTAAACCCCAGCACATAGCGACGTGTATCTTGCGCAGAGAGAACTTCCCTCGCGTACCTGCCAAGGTCAAGCCACGCTTTCGCGCTAGTATCTGCCGAGGGATTACTCTTCAGCTCGCCAGGTACGAGTATTTGCGACCAGTGACATCGAGAATCTCTCCCAGCCTCTGGATCGCTAACAAAACCGATGTCCATCTTGCGCTCGCCAGTAGAACCCTGTATTGGCTTGCTGGGTTGCGCAAGTGGCCGGCGACGAGTCTGGGGAGGATTATAGCCTTCCGCAAAAGCCACTAGCTTTGCCGTTATATCTGTAAACCAGGCTAGGACAGCATCCTGGTTTGCTTCTTTTGGCCAGCCCTTCCACCCATCCCGAAAGAGTGGGTTGCTGCCGCTCGTACAACTCTGGAAAACAGTCCCTGCTGCTGATTCTAGACCCGCAACGCTTCCGAAGAAGGTATCGTGGAAACTAGAAAGTCCAACATGTAATGTCCCGAGCTCCGCCTTGAGGACCCGGTCAATGTCTCGTCGGTATTCAGAAGAGTTCGCAAAGCTACTTGTGTGGTGCCGCCATGGGGTTTGTTGGAAGGAAGAGAGTATCGGCCGGGGGGGTGGTGCGGATTCGATGGCGGCAGTGGCAACGAGATCCCATATCAGCACATCCTGTGGGTTATCAGCAAGTGCTGCTTTGAGTAGTGGTTTGATGCGGTCGAAATCGAAGTCGTCGGATGTGGCAGTGGAGATTAGGCGCAAGATATCATCTCGAACCGTATGGTGGGCCGACGTTTTCGACTGTAGAAGGCGGGACACGGGGAGAATCCGAAGGGCTGACAGAAGACTCAACGTAACGTCCTGTACATCTGTAGGGCGGTTAATGAGGACTTTCTACGGAAATTTATTCACGACTCACCCTCTCTGCTAAGCTGGTCGATGTTGTTGTTCGTGATTTGTAGCCTGAAAGAGGAGCGGAATGCGTCGAGACCATTTGAAATCGGGTGGTCTCGGATGAACTTCGATCTGTTTCGATCCGACTCCGACATGATGATGCGGAGATTTCCAGACGAGGATCATGGTCCTCTGCAAATGTCCATGACTTTTGCTCCCGAAACACGAGGCACCTTGAGCAAAGCCAGAGCCACGTGACCCAGAACGTGCTGTCGCCAGGGTGCTGCTGACTCTGTGCAAAATTGTGGGTCACTCATGGCAGGGCGGCGAACTTGAACCTTGCATCCCCACAAATAGCGCGTAGGCTATCACTTGATCATACTAGTAGTTGCGTACATACTTCACCATGGTCTAGGTAATCTCAGTTCAGAATTACATGGATCGTTTCAACTCGTCATTTAAAATTGCATCATGTGTAGATACACCACCCCTAATATTGTACACGACGATTGCTTGAGAAACCCTCTACATACAACAGTTAAACGTCTCTTCAAGAGATGCGAGAATCGTCACCATCCTGGGCCACCATCCTGGGCCTCGTCGTGACGATCCGACATTTGATCCATCTTTAGTAATCCACTTTGATTCGCATCGCAGAGGCCCTTGCCGGCATTGTCGAGATTCGGGTGCTTCAGTTGGCACTGAAATTTACGAAGATGTGAGTACAGCTGGATGGACGATGTTATTAAGGACCTTGATAGTAGTCAGAAGGCAAATATATGGCTTACTGTTCTCAAGGCTTATAATCGCATAATAAATTCCTTTGGTGAATGGGTGCCATTTATTTTTTATCTTTTGGCTTATTCCATCAATATCCTAAAGTTCGATTTTTCACCGGCAGCTTTATATGAATTCCTCCATATATGCCTATTACAACAGAAATATCACAAAGGGGTGAATAAGTATTGTGATGACGAGGATAAGGACACATGACACCAAACCACATACCAAGCCCAGACCCTTAATTATAATAGTGCAATATGTTATAGCTACAAAATAGCGAAAGAGCTCCTTGTGGTATCTGCAACGTCCGCCGTAACACGTCAGCCTTCTCGACTAATCACCTGAGGGATTTTCCTCGTCTGCGAGGGCGTCGGATGGCTGCTCCTTTGTCTAATTTGGCGGTCTAATGTAATAGTATACTTGCTCCGAGTAATACGGCTAGTACTTGTATCTTCGGGACATGACTTATGCTTACTGGGACAGAGTTTCGCATTCTTTGTCGCCCAAACCCGGTCATTTAAGGAAGAGACTCTATAAACAACATGATTTATAAAGGAAATATGAATGGCATTGGCGCTTAGAAACATAGGCTAGACCTCGTCCAACCAACCAACCAATCAATCAATCATCATCTTCGCCAGGTGCCCTCTCCAGATATCTCATACTGGGCTCAAAGCTGTATTCATAGCCGAATCTTTCGCAACCGCTGCCTCATTACCATGCCTATAGCCCCTTCTTCGTCCTGTTGCCACTTCGCCCGGCCCCACTCTTGATCAGACTCATGAGCTCGAGGCAATCTGCACTGGCCCAAGTCGATCATAAAGACGCGATATTCGTTGTTTGCCATGCCATGGGTACTATCATGTAATTGGCAGGGCGGACGTCAGAATTGAGAACATTAAAATCGCCAAGCATGCGGGTAATACGGACTGCCTCGTCAATTACTCCTTGCCAGGCTAGCCGAGGCACATATTGATCCAATGCTGACAAGGTAAATCCGTGTAAGTATTGGAGCAGAATACCTTTAACCTGCATCTGCCCTCGTATGTCGCTGTGTACTAGAATTTTTGGCTGCACCAGGTCGAACGTGACTTTAGCCAACAGACGCGGTAAGATTTTGTCCTGGTGCTTCTGCAAGGTTTCGTAGGTGGCAGTCTCAGCGGTGTACAAAGACAGACGCTGTTGTGAGAAAAAAAGCTTCACTCTCAGCATCATCCCCAGTTGTCTTGAGTATCTCGGAAGCCCTCTTCATGGCTCAGTTTGTCTAGGAAGCTTGCTACACGGCCGGACTGTAGAAAGTTGGTGTAAGACTCCTCGATATGCGTTGTCCACGGTTGTATCCCGTTATCGCTCCGCACCGGCTCTGCCCAGCGACTATCGAAGAGCTCAAGGAACATGGTAGCTTCTTCCTCAATATCATCCAAAAATCACTGCAAACATGCCACACGAGAGTGTTCATGGTTGTTGAAGCTTTTTGATCCGAAGTCGAATCTTTGAACCCGCCTTTAGAAGGCCGTGAGGTGACTCAATGTCGAGGGAAAGCAGCTGATCTCTATAATACGCACCGGCTGCGGGTTGCGAGGGATCCATGATTGCATTGGGTGAAGGGAGGAAACAAGGGCCAAGGTGTCTTATTTTAGTTTTTGTGACGACGGTCTTGGTGCTGCGGGGCAGACTGGTGGCTCAATTGCTTTCCTCAAGTGCCGCATCATAGAAACCCTCTTCCTACAGCATGTAGCGGAGATCCGTCTTCGATAATTCGCACTTTGTAACTTACTGTTGATGTTGTCATTGTCCCCATGTGCCATTTTCCTCCAGTAGTAGATTTAGTCCCCATGAATGCGATGCCAAGTGCCTGCAGGGACCCAGCTACCCGTCATGCTATATGCATGCACTAAGGCCATTGACATAGTCGGATACAGCCAGCCTGCCCTGCTCGCAGAAAGTTTTTAGTTGGCAATTTGATATGAAATCCACATAGTAGCTAGCATCTCAGACGTGGCTTACCATGATTTACCATATTGACAGTGATTTGTGTTGTGAGGGGGAGAATGATGGATATGCAACGACGAGATCTTAGACATGAGACAAGAGACAGGCTGTCTTATTTATGTAAATGAAGCTGGGGTACTGTATAGGAAATCGCAGTACCACCCACCACTACTCATTATACCTTGGGCATTGCATCTACTCATTCACAATGTACTATATTTGGTTGATAGTGTCGTCAAACGTCGTCAGAATAGCGCCATAAAGCGTCTGTGGAGCCCCAGTAGGCGTGCCAATCATCATTCTGTCATCCTTATCCAATGGAAAGAGAATCTTCCTGATGCGCAAACACAACGGCTTGGCCACATCGAAGGCACTCGGAAACTCTCCCATTATGCGTTCGAGACTGTTCACTGTCATGTGGCCTTCCTTCGCGTCGGCAATATCAATGAAGTTCCCAATTTCCCACTTGCGCAAAATGCTTTCTACCGGCTTCGTCTCTTCGCCGCCGCAAATGTTTTTCTTTTCCTCCCAAGCACACCGCGCACACATCCACAGAAGAACATAGAAAAATGACTCCAAGTCGTGGCGATAAGTATGGTCTGCGCCACGCAGCACTTCAATCGCCATAAACTGTATCGTCCCCGTCTGATTTCGAGCGCCACTGGGGTTGCTATCTCGTTCTTTGGCCAAGTCAAGGTCAATGAGCATTCCCTTGAAACCACCTGATTCACTCGGCTTGGTGATGATGATATTGTTCGAGGATATGTCGCGATGCAGTATCTGACCTTTTAGAAAGAGAGATTGATGCGCTCGTATAGCATCTCGGAGCGCCTCCAGTAATTCTCGAGCAGACTTGAAATCGCTGATTACCCGCCCGGTCGGTGAAATAATAAGGCAAGACAAAACGCGGTTCTCGTATAGGTCGTTTTGGTCTTGTGTATATAAGCTCGGCTTCTTTCTTTCATCCGCTTCTTCGTCTGTTCGTTCATCGTAGGCTTGTCGCAGTCCAGGCCTTTGGCTATTAGACCGCCGCCTGGTGGAAGGACGCGTGTCTTCGTCTAAAGACTTGCGCTTCCTGCTTGACCCACTGCTATCTGAACCTTGTGGGCGATTATACCCTTCTGATCGATCGTGGGTAGTGGATTGAAAAGGGTGCTGCGTATTTTTGGAGAATTCTAAGCCTGCCCGCAGGTCGGCAATGGTCATAATCTCGCGGTGTCCCACGAGTATGGCGACCCCTTCCACGCCCTTCTCCCGCACCGTCTTCAGATGCTTCACTTCCGAAGGCTGCCGCTTAGCCGAGCGCCAGGAAAACTTAGCCACGCCTTTGCTCGTTGAGAAGCAGGTTGTTCCCCGACATACCACCGCTCGCTGTTTGACCAGCAGCTGTTTCAATTCCACACGCTCGTCTTTGCCGTCTGCCCTTTCAACTGTTATATAGCGGTGACTGTTCTTCCATTCGATAGACCTGTCTAGGCCCATCGGTTCGTTATCCATCGTGGCGTATGCAACAAGAGCTCTGGCAAACTTAGTGGGTTCATAATGCATGTCAAACTCGCCAGAGCTGTACGCTCCAGAGCGATCGAAAACCCAAAGCTCCATTGTCGTGGCCTTGATGGTAAAAGCATGGACAAACCGTCGCATTGGTTGGTCATCAAATATGCTCCGAACATGCCTTGTCAACTGTAGCAGGCCTGCCTTGAAGTCGCCCGTGGTGAGAGATCGCTTATGCTCTCCTATAACAAGGACGTGCTTGTACTCGAATCGGCGCCCCGTGGACTTTTGTGGTTTCTGAAAAAAAATGTCCATCTGGCCTTTGCGCGACTTGAACTCCGTTGCTGTTTTATTAGAGTGTAACATGTATGACGCACCAGCCAGGGCCATCCCTTCCAGCTTAGTTAGCCAGTCCCAAACGTAAGGCTCCCATGGATCAGCCGGAAAGGTTTTCCACTTTGTACCATCGTGATTCGTCAAGACCGATGTAAGCATGTTTTGCTGCCTCTTCGTCCATTTCGTTGAGTCGAAGTGTTTCTCAAAAAAACCGGGCACGCCTCTGTGTGTGCAGTCTTTAATTTCGTAAAACAATTCGCGTTCAATAATATCGCGTGTTTCACTATTCCCGAGCCGGCTCGAGCTCGATTTGACCGGCGTTCCAAACCCCGTTTTGATGATGCTCCCCGGTGGAGGTGTCGACGGGTTGACGGCTGCGATGAGGTTGATGACCGTAGTCCAGATGTCGGCGTCGAGAGATTTGTCCACCACGGCATCGATAAGGGGGCGGAAGTGGGAGAAATTGAGCGATCCTCCTCGGGTCTGTTTTTGGATAGCAAAGAGCTTGTCGGCGACATTCCCACCTCCATCTGATAAATGAAGGTTGTATGCTGCCTTGGAACTGAGGAGAGCCCCTAGGAGAGTGGCAATATCATCGTGCCAGGCTTCTTTCAAACCACGCAATTTAGCAATTAGACGATCCAGCGCATCGTCAAGGGGATAATTAGCGATGATTTTGATCTGCCTCTCGCTCAGTGCCATGGGCTGAGAGATTATGTCGTGGTTGCTTGGGGAAAAAAAAGAACCGGGGAAGGGATGTAAACAAGGGAAAGCAAACGCGACCGATTACGTAACCGCCAAAAAAATTGAAATGTTTCGACAGCGGGCCAGCCCGGTCGCAACAGGTAAGAGTAGGGCACTGTGGCAAGCTGACGAGGGAGGAAAGCCACGGTTTTTATATTCTACGGCCTCTACGGCCATTCATTCACTGGGGTGAGAAAAACATACATATATAAACGTATGCTGCGCGAGCAGCTGACAAGGTGTGGTGTGGGTAGATTGACAATTTATTGGGTATTCTTCTATGTATGTAAAGCGAGGTAGTCCACGTCCAGATCCGCTCGGCGCCTCTCATTTTCAAAACTCTCATATTTCACGGGCTTACCGGATTGACCAAATGCTCAACTGTTCTTATTTATGAAGACGGTATCACAATGGCCTTAATTATCCTGTACAATATTCCTATCCTAATAGATTGAGCTACATCTAGAGCATCGCCAGGGGTTATTTCCAATCGGAAGCTCTATAGTTTAACTTGGGTTTAAAAATTTTTAAATTATCTAAACATTTTGATTCCTTAGGCTAGATCGTGGCCTGTCTTGTCGATCTGTCATCCAACATACTTTATGCAGGGTCAACATTAGGGTAGGTTTGCCAGCGTTGATACCCGTCAGCCGCGAAGCCCAGGAGCCCGGATACACCGTCACTTCTTTTTGTTAGACCGAGTTTCTTACTGGCTTGCATCGGCTCTTCTGGCACCTTGAGCGGTTGATATCCGCTTCCTACGATCTGACAGTCATGAGCATGCCTTGGGTTAATTGGCCATGTTGGCGTGGCCCGCCCTGACTCTTTATCTGTTAACTTGGCTATAGTATTCTCAATTTTATGTCTAAGTAGATCTCAAATTTGGAGGATGTGTGGTAACTGTTCTGTTGCTGTGACCTCGTCAAGTACGTAACACTTGATCTCTCGAAAGGCAGCATTTACGTAGTTCAGCACTATATTAGAAGCTTAAGCTTTCAGTAATAATGAATGACCAACAATATAGAATTGCCTATCCATAGATTAATAGCTTGGGTTACAAGTCAAGTTTGCCCTCACAGTTTCCTATCCCACGACGCTATAGAGCCCTTTATGAGACCCAAACCCCTCCCCCCATCAACAGAGATGACTATGCCTACCAGCTGAATGTGCTTTTTAGAGGGCCATCTGCCCAAGGATCTCCTCTATCCACAACGTCCACCTCGTCTTGGATGGAACTTATGCTGTTCGATCCATTACTTGAGCCAACATATCCTCGATGATGAAAAGCCCAATGCAGTTCCGAGATTTCAATGGACACGTGGGGTTAATGAGCGCCAGGTCAAAGTTGCGCATGAGCTGCGTTTGGTCAGCGAGTTGCTGGTATTCAAGGGGAGAAGAGCCACACAGGCTGGCGCAGATCGTTTTACGTACTTCGAATATTGTCTTTCCTACTTCAAGGAGGACGATAGGCTTCCCTAAGCACGAGAATCTACCATAGCCGAAGTTGAGCTCATTAGTGCGAATCATGGCAGCCAACTTATCAGGATCCGACTCGAACCACCGTTCGGGGCGGAATTCCTTTGCGTCGCTGCCGTAGATATCCTCCCTACGGTGCAAGGCCACTGCCGATAACCCAACACTCACGCCGCCGGGCAAGAACACGGTTTCACCGTCGACGACGATCGTGTCACCACCGGCTGGGATGTCCCGCGGGAAGGTGTCGACGGCAGGTGGCCAGATCCGTAGCGCCTCACGGACAACAGCTTGAAGGTACGGAAGCTTCTTGGCCTGGGCGGCAGATATCAAGCCCTCGCCAACGCGGGGAGCCCTGCCGTCACGCGCTGCCTCGTCAACCTCATTCTGCAGCTTGATGTAGACGCGGGGATTGGTCATGAGATAAAGGAGAGCACCGCGGATAGAAGTGGCCGTGCTATCAGAACCCAAAATGATCTGAAGAAGTGCTTCGGAGCGCAGGTCCTGGCCCGACAAGCCGTGGCGGATAAACGATGCCAATATGTCGGACCACTTATCGCTGGGATTGGCGATGTGCTCATCGACGGAGCGGAAACACGCAGCCATCATCTTACCGAAGCCGCTGTTGTCTTTGGGTGAGGCCGCGAAGAGCTTGCCGATCAAGGGTGCATGGGGAAGCCAACTGAGGCCCATGGCAAGGTTCTGGTTAGATGCAATGATTCCCTCCTGGCCTGATTTGATGTACTCGTCTATATCTGCGTCGCTGCGAAGCATGCCAAATGACTTGCTCAGACCAACACTGCTGATCACGTCAAGAGTGAAGTACTGTATTTTTCTCCCTATATCTACGGGGACGATCTGGTCGGCGGTTGAGATGTACTTGGACCGGATGAGATTTAATAATTCCTGAACCCGCTGATCAATAGTCTTCTCAAGATCGAGAACCTCCTTTCCAGAGTACTTGTATCAGGGAATATCCATTAGCGATCCTGACTTCAGAGAGGGACTAGGAGAGGGGATTTGGGGGGGGACTACTCCGGGAGTCAGCTGCTTCCTCAGCTGGTCGTGCCTTTTGTTCTCAGTCAAGCTGACGAGGTTGTCCCGCTGGTGCTCAAGTCGCCAGGAATGATAGAACCAGTCGGAGCGCTTGTAGCCAGGCTTGCTGTTCATGTGAATCCAGACATCGGGGGAAGATGTCATGAGGACCTTTGGCGCCACTCGAGCAAGTGAACCTGCAGCAAGTTGAGAACATGTTAGCGAAAAAGAGATCCTTTATTGCAGGAATTGCAAAAGATCCCAACGAAGGCCCAACTCGGGGAAAGCCAACCGCACCATATTTCTCATTCATTTCCGCGTACCACTCATGGCACTGATTTTGCAGCAAGGCATTGCTATGAGGCCAGTCTGAGAAGCCAGCCCAGAACGGTCCCTTGAACTGCCTCAGCCTTGCATAGACGACAATTCTGCTGACAACATAGAGACCTAAGACGCCGCAAAGGAGCGGCACTAGGTACTCGCCCAAGTTCGAGAGGATAGCCATGGGGAAGACAGCACGCAGTGACGAAGCCTCAAATTGAAGCTGATGTTGTAACCGAACAGAATGTGTGCCACCACGATGTCGTCAACAGGCTAGTATATTCTGAATGATGAAATAGCTTTCCAGGACAAAGCCCTCTCTCTAGGTTCCACACGGGGGTTCACGCAAAAGCCAGGCCTCACCGACATTCCCTCAAATTACTCCGTACTAGCATGACGAGAAAAAAAAAAAAACACAAATAGCTAGTCCAAACCGCAAATGCATCCCATATCCGGTAGTTGATATAACGCAAGGGTAGGAACGGCAACGTTTATTAGCCTGAAAGTGACGTGCGGCGGCATATGCACCGGAGAAACAAGCCACTCAATCCACGTACCACATAAAGAATACCTTCATGTGAATGTACCTACATACTGAATACCCAGGAGTCTCAAAAAATAGACTGTGTTCTGTGCTAGGGCTTAGGGTAATGAGGGAAAATTGGCTAGTAGAGATATTGAGGAGGTGTAAAGAAGTGTGATTGTGGTTGAATTCTCATTGTTTTCCCTAGTTATCTAGATCATCTTTTAACGTTGCTTCTGGTGATATTTACAGAATATGGCCATTGTATATTTTTTATGAAATGCCTACCTCAGCTATGGACATAAGAAAGAAACATTGAAATTATCATGTGTATTGTTTAAAGGGTGTAAAAAAGCCATTGCTGCAAAAAGATTTTGCAGGTCCTCTACCATGCAGTAGTCGCGGCGTACATGTACTCTATGTACATGGGCCCTCCAACCCCACCTGACGGCAGTGAATGCACGCGCCGCCTCGCACTAAAGGCTGCCAAAGCCCCTGTAGCTCAAAGGGCCCCCAACCCCGATCGGAAGCCCGCTGTATTGCGTATTGCCTCCCCCACCCCCTCGGCGGAGCTGTGGCAGTCTGGCATGCATGTGCTATCATCCCTGTCCACTCAAAATGCCGCTTCAATCAACTCTGCCATTGTGGTTGGCTGCTTTGGCGGAAGCAGGTGTAGTTGGCAGTAATTGCATCTGTATGAATATACACAGGGCGCGGAATTAGCTGTATACACGTAATATGGTATTTCCTTCAGCCCGCCTCTGCGGCCCGTAAGGCCCACGCTAAGCAACATCGGGAAGGCCAACGCAAACGTTTCAGCACCCAATCTGCACCTAAATCTATGGCTGCTGTAGGCGAGAGTCGTGGCACCCATCCAGAGCAAAGTATCGACCTCGGGACATGGATCCCGCCCCCGGTAGCTGGAACCGTGGGCCACTGCCGTGGGGTCCCGATCAGTAGGGGGAATTGCATTATATGATTAGACATATGCACACTGTACATACTGTACATACTGTATATACACCGCGCGCGGAGAACAAGACATCTTAGATCATAACCTCCACTGATCTGCCAGGCCGTGGCGAGCTGAGGGAGGACGCTAGCTGGCATGGTGATTTAACCGACTTGAATTGCACCATTCTCTCAGAGTCTGTCTATGTGCTAATGCGAAATTGTAGTTACAATACTCCGTTTCGGAGGGCTTGGAGGGGCCAGTGATGGCAAGCGACCAGAGCATGTGCGTACCTGGGTGGTGATGGAGAAAACTAATTACATGTGGGACAGTACTACACGGGGCAAAGGGGGCTGCTGGGCGAAGGAGGTTGTTGCGGATGACATCCGTTGGATAAACGATTGCCAACATTGTGGTTCCAGCTCCCGTTCCCGTTTTTTTCTTGAATATTTATATCTAGCTGTGGCGGGTTGCAAGTATAATTGCGTACATACGGCAATCTGATCTATGATCTATATGACAAGATACACTACCTGACAGATAGACGGTCAAGTAGTACTACCTATCGACCAAGGACCCCCGCAGCGTCAAGAGAACCTGCATGTTTACGAGGTACCTATGTATATGTAATACATGGATACTTACCCCACGGCTTACTTTGGCATAGTGCCTCCACTAGTTCAGGTAAGCCGCGTCCACCATTGGGTCGGTTCCTACAGCGAGCGGGTGCTGCCGTGCCGGCGCTTGTCTATGCTTTATTCACCTGATGTTGGTTGGTGTTGGACCCGATCTTTATTGTCATTGCCGAGTAAACACCACATACAAGTCGATCGAATCCCCGTACCCTAGAGTAATCTTCAGCAACGAATTGAAAGCAAGCCGCAACAGCACTCACCGAGGTAGGCATAGTAATTGAAAACTGAAAAAAGAACTCATAGAATTGCTACACTAGTATGGGACTTCACTCGTGCTGACGTGCTAGTTAGGTAGGTAGTTGCTCAAGGCACTATTCATAGTCCAAGGCCACATCTGCAGTGCGTGGTTTTGTTTAGCGGTAACGCACTTACTCATGAACGAGCTAGCAGTGATTGCATATTGTCGCGGGAACAACCAAGCTTTTTTCTTTCTTTTTCTTTTTCTGGCTGGGGCAGTCTTTTTTTAAAAAGACGATCGAACGTTCTGTTGTGACGCGATTGGCCTCTCTTCGATCGTCAAATGTGCGCAACGGCCCTGTCCCTGGAGCTGGAGAGGCGCATATTTGTCACGCACGGAGATCCCTAGCCGGCATACATCAAGCCTCATCTCATGGTCTAGCCTCTAATACGCTGATCGATCACGGCATTGCTGGGATGTGACAGATGACAAACACAAGAAAAAAATGGCCTCAACTGCTGTATGAGGCCTTTCCACGAAAACGCCGAGCATGAGGCATGAGACATGGGGCTGGGCTCGCTAATGCACCAGCTCTGCATCTCCTTCTTTTCCCCTTTCCCCTCTTTGGTGGTTACATTTTTCCTCCTTCGGTTCCCTTTGCCGGACCTTAATTCTCTCTTGTCTTTTTTTTTCTTTTCTTTTCTTTTTCTTTTCTTTGTTTCCTCCACCACCACCCACCGCTAGGATCAAACCGAATTCTGTACTCCATACCCCCCCCCCCCCTCTCGCCTAGTTGCGTGGATTACAGCCGACAGCAGTGAGCGACCAGATCTAGCGCGACCTCGTTTGGATGTGTGTCTCAATGGAAGCCAAGTTATAGTTATCTATGGCTATGTTGTCTTTCCGTTCCGTGGGCAACTCTCCGTCCTCTCTTACGTAAATCGAATGGCCTGGGCAACTCTGCATCACACCAGTATATTGGCGTAATGTAGCTCGGCCCTTCTTGTGCTTCTGCAGTGATCTTAAACTTGCATGTATACTGCTCGACACAAGGGCTTTTGCCTTATTAGACCACGCACAGTCTTATCGTCTACTTTAAACGTTCTCTAGGCATCCAATGACATTCAATGACATCTAATGGACAGGTCTATATTCCTCGTTCATCTTACCATGAGGTTTTCCTTTCCAGCAGTATACATCTGTTACTGGCGAATGATAGTGCTGTCTAAAGAGACGTGAACTTCAAGAACATCCCATCGCCTGCTGGCTGGCCGTGATGCCCAAGGTTTTGTCCAAGGCCATCAGCATTCACCACCGAGGTTTCAAAGTTGGTATATATCGCCGCAGTGATGTATTTTATTTCTGTCCAAAAGATTCCAGTTAGTAGAGCACACGTAAATCACATTCTCAAAACCCGCAGCGAACGTACTGTTCAACGCAAAATGCGATCCAAGGCACATTCTACCCCCACTTCCAAAGACCCAGAATTGTCGGTTCATCTGCTTCAGATGCTCGTCATCAGGCGCTAGCCCCAGCCAGCGAGCATGATTCCAGCGCTCCGGATCTGGGAAGACCTCTTTATCTAGATGTAGGGTGTGGGCAAGTCCTCCCACACGTACCCCGCCTGGGACATCGTACCCGCCAATCTTGCATGACGGGTATGGTGTTATGCGTGGCTGAGGTCCTGGAACCGGGGCATGTAGTCGAAGGGTTTCCATAATGATGGCATGCAGGAGAGGCAGGCTGTCCAAGGCTCGGGCATTGGGAAGGCATCCGCTTCCAGCTTCAGCGATCGTCATTGGCGGACTCAATGTAAGTAATTCTTCTCTAAGCTGTCTCTGAAGATCAAGTGACTGGGACAAGTGCCACATGAGGTATATGAGAGTGATGGCCGTATTTTCATGTCCTGCCAGGAGTAGATCAAAGACCTCGCTGGCCGTGTTCGAGTCTCGATAAATTATTGACGACTCATGGATGAGCGGGCTATCATGTTCAGTTTTGTCATGAGCGGTGTCATAGCCGGTATGGAAAGCCTTGAAGACAATTGGCTCATCTTCAGGCTGACAGAGCTCCGGAGATGCAAAGGAGAGTGAGTTGCGCGTCTTGTTGCATAGCCCTTTGTTCCACTCCCTAAGCTTGTCGTATGCAGCATCTACAAAAGACGGGTATAATCTGATGCCTAATCTGGAGCAAAGGGTTGTCAGACCGGGCAATTCCTGCGTCCAGAAGAAGTGATGGTGTGTCGAATGATATATTCGAAGCCAATTGTCTCTGAACTCTTTCTCTTGAATAAAATTCGTGCTGTTGCAGAGTCCAAGTATGTAGGCCGAAATAATATCCATTGTGGTTGCCATAAGGATCGACTGTACTTCAGTTCCAGTAGAGTTTTCCGTGGCCGCCTCTTGACTGAGGAGAGGAAGTAATCGACCAAACAGAATGGCAGAGAACTGGGCCAGAGCAGCCTCTGATGACTGAATATACGACTTGGAGTAGACGTGGGAAGTCATACGCCTTCTGGGTGAATGCTCTTTCGAGCCCAGGGTTGAGAACATGCAATGGTAGCCACGAAAATGTCAATATGCTATTTCTGAACGGCGATAATTACAGCGACTTACCCTTCATTATCGAAGACACTATACCAATGTGTTTTCAAAGATGCGCCTTGGTATACAGATCGCACAGTGTCGACTCCATCAACGCTGAGAGTAGTAGGGCCGACCCGGACGACCTCTCCAAGTCGATTGTGGGCATCGTAAAGGACACTATCCTCAGTCTGCCTCTTTCTAGCGAGAAGAATCCATAAGTTTGAAATGGAGCACGACCAGTGCGGTGTCGGAATCCGCGCCAGTGGTGAGAAGAAGGCAGGATATAAAATGTATGAATACAGACAGTAAATCAGGGCAGCAGTCCCTGCGAGAATGACTATCTCGGAGGGCATATTGGCAAGAAACGCTTCGCAACCGATACGGGTCCACAGTAACTTGATATCTGATAGAATAACGGCATTGAAGACACGCGGAAATGAAAATAAAGGGAAAAAAAAAAAAAAAAAAGAAGCAGAATTAGAATAAGTGCCATGTCCCGGCATTAGCGATCTAGGGCTACGTGTGAGATCACAGCTTCGCACAGTACGGTGGTAAGCTGTAAATGCATGCAATGGGGGGTGGGCCAGTTAATTTTTCCGGCAGATTGATGTCGCAGGCAATGCATGTCTTAGCCATTGTCACAACTCGCACTGCGCCATGCAATGCTCGGAACCGGCTGGCTTGTGACTGCTAACTACATGTAAACAGGTGTGCGCGCTGGTGGGCGTGCTTCGAGCCATTGTATAATCCTATCCATATTCATAAATCGGATAAACTAAACCACTGGACTTTGTTCATTGGTGGACTAAAGGGCTACACAACTCTAGTAAAGTATCTATATATAAAATAAATGCGAATTACAATCAATTATGAATTTTTGCAAAAAAAAAAAAAAAAAAAAAAAAAAAAAAAAAAAATTTGAAACAAAAATAGGTCTGCAATTTCAGAGTATGTATGGTATGTATACCCGTACAAAGAATGGTAAAGCAATTAATTCAAATAAGCAGGCAATGGCGTTTTTGGCTATATACTAGGACGGTTCAAGAAGCCGAGACGTCATAGCCAGTTGCGTGTTTACCAAAACTATTTTGTCATGCCAGTCAGGCCATGGATCGTCGAGCCACCAGCTTCACCGCTGCAAGGTTCTAAGTAGCTGAAAAACTCTGCCCGTTGAATCCAGGTCGGCCGACTCATGCGGCCACCCAGTCGCTAGTGCCCGAGGAATAATGGCGACTGCTCTGCATGAAGCTATTATAGGTCGGCGGTTGCTCTGCCATGGCTGCCATGGCTGCCTGAAAGCAATTGCAGATTTCGTGGCGGTTAGCTTTTTTGCTCCTCGCAAGCTCTCACGATCCCCCCAGCCAGTGTGGAACAGTTTCAACATGGGGGACGTAGCTTTATTTATTTTACGCTGCGGGTTCTGTCATATTTGACAAGGGGAGTGTGAATAAGATATAACCGTACTTCAACAGCTTAGAGTGATGTTATGATTTCAGAGGAATAGCAACATGGCTTTGTATGTATATATATCTGGCTTAGGATTGCTTAAACAAATGTCAATTCACCATTCACCAACTTCATTGGTAGATGAAAAATAGCATAAAATTTATCAAAAGATAACGATGGAGGCTCATTTCCCAAATGCCGTGGGAGCTGACTATACACCCTTTCCTTCCCCTTCATCTACGCAGCACCCAGTTGTGGACACAGTGTTGAAGCATCGAATTCCGTGGTTCCAGCAACAGTCCCCAGAACTTGCTGTATCAACACTTATCCGAGCAGCATGGGCACTAGTTGCCGGCAGCCAGACCAATTCAAATGACGCGGTATTTGGTGTCGCCGTGTCTGGAAGGCGTGCCCACATACTTGGCAGTGACGAGAAGCCAGCGTCGGCCATTACAGCGCTTCCATTATGCTTGAGGTGGACAAGCGATCAGACGGTTTCGGAGCTGTTGGAGGAAGTACGTCTGCAATCAGTAAACATAAACCCGTTTCGGCAAACGGGTAGCCATCAAGTCAACAAGGCACATAATGATGGTCTGGAACCAGCCCTACTCCAAACACTTCTCATCACCCAACGGCAAGAAAACAGCCATGAACAGAATGTGTTTTTGGGGTCACAACAACAGGCTGGAGACGCATATGCCCTGGTCCTTGATACACGGTTGGGAGTAAATAAGATCACAGTCACAGCCAGCTTCGACTCCAGGCTGATTAAGCCCTGGATTGTGAAGAAGGTACTGGAGCGCCTTCAGTACGTCATGCACCAGCTTCGCAGTATAGCCCGCGACAAGAGGATCAAGGACATACAGATGGTCAGTGAGTGGGACCTCAAGGAGATATGGGGATGGAACGGCACCGTTCCCGAGCCAGTTGATCGATGCGTCCATGACATAGTGGAGGAATGGTCGCATTCCCAGCCAGAGGCGCCGGCAGTATGCGCTTGGGATGGCGAACTGACATACGGCGAGCTGAACCGGCTCTCCGCGGCGCTGGCTATTCAGCTTATTGAGCTTGGTGTCGGGCCAGACATTCTGGTACCACTATGCTTTGAGAAATCCATGTGGACCACAGTTGCCACGCTTGGTGTGCTCAAAGCAGGCGGAGGCTTTGTGCTGCTAGACCCGTCACTTCCAGAGCAGCGACTTCAAACCATGTGTCGACAAGTTCGCTCAAAGCTATTGCTGTCATCTACAGCTAACATGGCTTTAAGCTCGAGCCTTTCTGACATAGTTGTCGAGGTTGGGCCGGGTCGGATTGAACCATTGGCGAAGACTACGAGCTCGATGACTGCATCGCCATCATCTTCCAACATAATGTATGCAGTCTTTACGTCTGGGAGCACTGGAACGCCAAAAGGAGTATTACTGTCACACAGGAACTTTTGCTCTGCTATGAAGTACCAGTTGCCGTTTCTTGACATCACCAAAGACTCCAGGGTCTTGGATTTCGCATCGTACACA
The DNA here is from genome assembly GCA_930272545.1 of Sphaerostilbella broomeana. Taxonomy (NCBI): domain Eukaryota; kingdom Fungi; phylum Ascomycota; class Sordariomycetes; order Hypocreales; family Hypocreaceae; genus Sphaerostilbella; species Sphaerostilbella broomeana. Next base: position 139,166 of record CAKNET010000053.1, on the reverse strand, counting down.
TTCGACGTCGCAGTGCATAATGCATTTGCCACCCTGATTGCCGGGGCATGCTTGTGTGTCCCAGCCGATAAAGACCGAAAGAACAATATAGGCAAGGTCCTCACTACGCTACGACCAACCCTTGCCAATCTCACTCCCACTGTGTCGCGTCTCTTAGATCCGACGACAGTGCCTCCTTGTCTGAAGACGTTGATTTTACTTGGGGAAGCAGTTACAGCTGGTGATGCCGAGCGATGGTTTGGTAAAATCCACCTCATTAATACCTATGGGCCTGCCGAATGCACACCCATCAGCACAATCAATTCAACAGCCTCTACCTCGGACGAGGCTGTTAGAATCGGCAAAGGAGAGGGCCTGCTGACCTGGGTGGTGGATCCCCATAATCACCACAACTTATTACCCATAGGATGTGTTGGGGAGCTGCTGCTTGAAGGGCCGCCAGTTGGCTGTGGCTACTTAAACGACCCGATAAAGACAGCTGAAGCATTTATTGAAGATCCTGAATGGCTTCTTCAAGGCTTGTCTAATCAGCCAGACCGACCTAGTGGCCGCCGTGGACGACTTTATAAGACAGGCGATTTGGTCCGATACAATCATGATGGCAGTCTAACGTTTGTCGGACGAAAGGATGCCCAAATCAAGATCCGTGGCCAGCGAGTCGAGCTTGGAGATGTCGAGCACCATATCCAGAATGCCATGCCAGACGTATTGCAGGTGGTAGCTGAAATTATCATGCCGCAAGGGGAGAGTTCAAATCCAGTGCTCGCAGCGTTTCTTCAGCTCAATGATAACACAACAGTGACGAATGAGTCCGAGACTCTTGCGGCAAGTGTTCTTCCTATAGGGCCTGATGTTGAGGATATGCTAGCCGAGAGTCTACCTAGTTACATGATACCGACATTATTCTTTTCTATGCCGAAGCTGCCAATGACACCGTCCGGGAAGATAAACCGTAAACAGTTACGCGATTACGGTGGGAAATTCTCCAGCCAGGACCTAGCGGAGATGCAAATGGCTGGGAAAGGGCCCAAGCGGCAGCCTACATCAAAGACCGAGAGGCAGATGCAGAGAATTTGGGGTACGGTGCTTCACATCGACTTTACGATAATCGGTCTAGATGATGCTTTCTTTAGACTTGGAGGCGACTCAGCTGCAGCGATAAGAGTGGTGGCCGAGGCTCGCTTGCTCGGTCTCGAGCTGTCAGTGGCAGATATCTTCCAGCATCGGACCTTGGACGCTGTCTCTAGCCATGCGGTTTATGTGGCTGACAATCCTCAAGATGATATCCCGCCCTTCTCACTCCTAGGTGACAACCTTCATTCAACCTCACTTATTAACGCCATCTCGGATGAGTATCAGTTGGATTCGGCCACTATACAGGACGTTTATCCATGCACCCCATTGCAAGAGGGTTTTATATCCTTGTCGGCAAAGCAACCTGGAGATTATATTATGCAAGATGTTCTGGAACTTCCACAGGACATCAGAATTCATGACTTCCGCAATGCATGGGAGCGGGTGGTTCAAGCAATGCCGATCTTACGTACAAGGATTGTGCAGAACAACACCGTCGGCCTCTTACAAGTCGTGTGTGATCAGCCAATTCACTGGGTTGAGGCAACTGGGCTAGATGACTATCTCAGCGTTAATAAGAAGCAGCCTATGGATATGGGCCAACCTCTTGCGCGCTATGCTTTAATTGAAGAAGGCGAAAATCAGTGGTTTGTCTGGACGGTTCATCATGCTCTTTATGATGGCTGGTCACTGCCTCTCGTGACGGAAACTGTCAGTCAAGTATATCGTGGAGACTCTATTGCATCTATCCCTGACTTTAAAAGATTCATCAAATATATCAGAGGACAAGATGATGAGAAAATTACGGGCTACTGGCGAGATACTCTAGCAGATTACGACAAGACACCGTTCCCAACTCTCTCTCCATCAATACAGCAACCCATCGCAAATAGTGAGATCAGTCACCAATTCCCCAATATCAGTGGGCAGTCTCTTAATGTGACAACATCAACTCTGATCTACGCTGCGTGGGCCTTAGTCACTAGTCGGCAGACTAACACTGATGATGTCGTTTTTGGCGTTACGGTATCTGGACGAAATGCCCCTGTTCCTGATATCCATAACATACCTGGCCCTACAATTGCAACAGTTCCATTTCGTATTCAAGTAGCGAATAGTCAGAAGGTCACGGAGTTTTTAGAAGGCATACAATTGCAGACGACAGAGATGATTCCATTTGAGCAAACAGGATTACACCGGATTGCCAAGATTAGCCCTGAGTGCCAGCAGGCCTGTACATTTCAGACATTACTTATTGTACAGTCTGAAGAAACCGGCTCTATACAAGAACTTGGGAAGTGGCAAGACAACCTCCAGGAAGAGCAAATCAACACATACGCCCTAGTACTCGATGTCCAGCTTGGCTCAAACGATATTAAAATCACTGCTAGATTTGATTCAAGACTAATCGAGCCCTGGATCGCAGAAACACTATTGCAGCGCCTTGAGTCTGTGGTCTGTCAGTTGGGAAAAGCACATCCCCAACAGAGCATAAAACAAATCAGCCTCATCACACCGCAGGACCTTGAAACAGTGTGGAAGTGGAATAGCACCGTTCCAGCCCCAGTGGAGAAATGCGTTCATGAGATAATTGAGACAATAGCACGAGAACGACCCGATGCACCAGCCATATGTGCATGGGATGGCGACCTCACATATGGCGAGCTTAACCGGCTGGCTACGCAACTGGCAGGCAAGCTGGTTGGGTTAGGAGTTGGTCCGGATATGTTGGTGCCGCTTTGCTTCGAGAAGTCGATGTGGACAACGGTTGCTATACTTGGTGTGATGAAAGCTGGTGGTGGTTTTCTTCTTCTTGAGCCTTCTCTGCCTCAACAACGACTTCAAGCTATCATCGAACAAGTTAACGCCAGCTTAATCTTATCTTCACCCCTGAACCAGGCATTAAGCTTGCAACTAGTCGATAACGTGCTTACTATCAATGCAGACTTCTTTACCGGCCCAGAGCTCAATTACAAAGCCGACAGCCTATTCCGAAGCCCTACCCCATCGTCCGTTATATATGCGATTTTCACATCAGGCAGCACAGGAACCCCTAAAGGCATACTTGTCACGCATAGAAATATCGCCACAGCTGTCTATCATCAGGCTGCGAGTCTGGGATATACCACAGAAACCAGGGTCTATGACTTTGCCTCCTACAGCTTCGATGCGCATCTTGGCAATGCTTTTACCATTCTCACCGTTGGTGGCTGTTTATGTGTCCCTAGTGACCTTGACCGGAAGAATAGGCTACAAGAGAGCATTACATCTTTGCGTGCTAATGCTACCGAGCTTACGCCTTCTGTTGCTCAACTCCTGGACCCTAAAAAGAACTCTGAATTGAAGACGCTTATATTTGGCGGAGAGGCAGTTTATCTCAATCACGTTTTACCTTGGTGGGAAAACACTCGGGTTATCAACACATACGGACCAAGTGAATGCACCGCAACAAGCACGATTAATATAACTGCGTCTACCCCAGAAGAGGCAACTCGTATTGGCCATGGTATAGGGGTAGCGACTTGGGTTGCTGACCCGGAAAACCATGATATTCTTCTACCACCTGGCTGCATCGGCGAGCTACTGATCGAAGGGCCTCTTGTTAGCCGTGGGTATCTTAACAATCCGGAAAAGACAGCCGCTGCATTCATCGATGATCCACTTTGGCTTATGCGAGGTCTACCAGGCCGTCAGGAAGGACGGCATGGCCGACTTTACAAGACTGGAGATTTAGTTCAGTACAGCAATGATGGCAGCCTAACTTTCCTAGGCCGTAAAGACGCGCAAGTCAAGATTCGCGGGCAGCGAGTCGAACTTGGAGAAGTCGAGCAATGCATCCAACGCTATATCCCAGAAGCTGCGCAGGTTGTGGCTGAAGTCATTGTACCACAAGGAGAGAAGTCGAGCGCAACTCTGGCAGCATTCCTCCAGATGGATAACATGCCAGAGACTGACAACTTGGAGATTGGGGTTAATATCCTCCCTGTCAGCGCTACGATTGAGGAGCAGCTTCTTCGCCATCTACCCGTTTATATGATACCCACAGTTTTCTTTTCTCTTCAGAAGCTTCCTATGATGCCTTCGGGGAAGATGAATAGAAAAGGACTGCGTGAAATCGGTGCCTCCATTACTGTGCAACAGCTCGCAGAGATTCGGACGGCTGGGCAAGGCCTAAAGCGACAGCCGGAGACCCAGTCAGAGCTACATATGCAGAGAATATGGGGACAAATACTCAATATTGACCCATCAATAATTGGGCTGGACGATAGCTTCTTTCGTCTTGGTGGTGATTCGATCATGGCTATGAAAGTGGTGGGTGAGGCTCGTAAGGCTGGCATTGAGCTCAGGGTCGCAGATATCTTCTCCTTCCCGAAGCTAGGTGATGTGGCTGGCAAGGGGCTATCTTTGGCAGACAACACTCCCGAAGATATCCCTCCATTTGCGCTCCTGGGTAACGGCTTTGATGTTGCCTCGCTTTTAGCTGAGCATCAATTAGATCCATCGACTGTTGAAGATGCATATCCATGTACTCCACTACAGGAAGGTCTCCTATCCTTATCGTCAAAGCAGCAAGGAGACTATATTATGCAAAATATCATCGAGATATCCCCCGATATCAATATCAGGACTTTTTGCGAGGCGTGGGAAAAGGTGATCCAAGAAATATCAATCTTGCGCACCAAGATAGTGCAGCATAGCGATGTTGGCCTTGTGCAGTTGGTATTAAAGGAAAAGGTTCACTGGATCGAGTCGAACAACCTAGAAGAATACCTGAGTACTGACAAGAAACTCCCAATGACGATAGGCCAAAATCTCACACGCTATGCTCTTATCAAGGATGAGACGAGCATGCCCAGATGGTTTGTGTGGACCATACATCATGCGCTGTATGATGGATGGTCACTGCCATTTGTCATTAATAGAGTCGGCCAGGTGTATTCTGGGGAAACAATAAGTCCAATTCCCGAGTTTAAGAGATTCATCAAGTACATTCGGGAGCAAGGTGACCATAAGATGGAGGACTATTGGCGGAACGCCTTTGCAGACTATGACGATACGCCCTTCCCGGCCCCCATATCTACCCAGCAGCCAGTGGCAGACACAACCATTCAACATCAACTACAGAAGATTCAGACGCAGTCTTCAGATATTACAGCCTCAACGTTAGTCCGTGCCGCATGGGCATTGGTTGCTGGCCGCCAGGCCAACTGCAACGATGTCGTCTTCGGCGTTACGGTCTCTGGGAGGAACGCCCCTATCGTCGGCATTGATGAGATTGCCGGCCCAACAATTGCGACACTTCCGTTACGCATAAAACTGGCAAAAGACCAACTTGTCTCAGAGTACCTAGAGGCTATTCAACAACAGGCCATAGAGATGATCCCTTTCGAGCAGATTGGCCTACATCGAATACCCAAGATAAGCCCTGAGAGCCAGCAAGCAAGCACATTCCAGACCCTGCTTATTGTCCAACCTGAAGATAATAGCTCTGCCTATAATGTTCTTGGCAAGTGGAAAGATGGCTCCTTGGATGATTGGAGTAACACATACGCGTTAGTCCTTGAGATTCAGCTCGGCTCAGACAACGTCACGGTCACGGCTACCTTTGATTCAAAAGTAATCAAGCCTTGGCTAGTAGAGAAGTTGCTTCAACGTCTTGATTATGTGATGCAGCAGCTTGGAAATCCCGAGCAGAAGATTGCAGACATCGGGATGGTCACGAAGAAAGACCTTGAAGAGGTGTGGGAATGGAACAAGTCGGTTTTAGAGCCAGTCCAACGATGCGTCCATGAGATCATAGAGGATAAGGCACAATCCCAGGCCGACGCGCCAGCAATTTGTGCTTGGGACGGTGAACTCACTTATAGTGAGCTGGACCGGCTTGCCACAAAGCTGGCTAGTCACCTTGTTAACCTGGGTGTCGGACCTGATACAATCGTGCCATTGTGTTTTGAAAAGTCTATGTGGACAGTTGTAGGTCTTGTCGGTATACTGAAAGCAGGCGGCGCCTTTCTATTGCTTGACCCTTCTTTACCCGAACAACGTCTCCAGGTTATGGTCCAGCAAGTCAAGGCGAGAGTAATTCTTTCTTCGCCTTCGAACCAATCTCTCAGCTCCCGGCTAGCAGAGACGGTAGTCGTTGTCAATGCGGAAGTCTTTGTTGATCTAGAGACTGATTCTGAGAACCAAATCAACAAGCATTTTCAACGAGCTACACCATCGTCTATGATGTATGTGATCTTCACATCAGGCAGCACAGGAACGCCAAAGGGGGTGATTATAACGCACATGAATGCCGCTTCAGGTCTACCTGAGCACGCAAAGGGTCTCTCCTATACCTCTGAATCAAGGATATTCGACTTCGCGTCATATAGCTTTGGTGCATCTATCAATAATACCTTTGCGTGCCTCACTTCTGGGGGCTGCGTATGTATCCCAAGCGACCACGACCGGAAAAGCAACCTGGCGGGCAGTCTCTCCTCTCTACGGGCTACATCTGTACTTCTCACCCCTTCAGTTGCTGAATCTCTGTCCCCAGAAAAAGTGCCTGGACTAAAGTCACTCATTTTCGGCGGCGAAGCTGTCTATGAGAAGAATGTGATGCCTTGGTGGGGCAAGGTGCAATACTTTACTGCGTATGGGTCAAGCGAATGTACTACAATTAGTACTATTAATTCTAATCCGCCAAGTCTGGACAAGACCAATAGGATTGGTAAAGGTGTAGGGTTGGTGACTTGGATTGTAGATCCAGAGGATCACCACAACTTGTTGCCTCCAGGGTGTATTGGCGAACTGCTGCTTGAAGGACCACTCATCAGCCGCGGCTACCTTAATGACCCAGAGAAAACAGCGGCAGTATTCATCGAAGACCCGAAATGGCTTCTAGGGGGCTTGCCAGGTCGCAAAGGACGGAATGGTCGACTTTACAAAACGGGTGATTTGGTCCAGTATAACGAAGATGGGAGCTTAACCTTCTTGGGTCGCAAAGACGCCCAAGTCAAGATCCGTGGACAGCGAGTTGAGCTTGGAGAAGTCGAGTACTTCGTACGGGAGCATACTCAGGCAAAGCAAGTTGCTGTCGACGTCATTGTTCCGCAGGGAGAGAATGCAAGCCCGGCACTGGCGGCGTTCCTGCTACTGAATGATACTGCAGAGTCGCAAGAATCGGAGCCTGTGGTTGCGAATATCGTCCCTATTGATGCTTCTGTAGAGGAGAAGCTTATCAGCCACTTGCCGAGCTACATGATCCCAACGGTTTTCTTTTCCATGAGCAAGCTGCCAATGACGTCGACTGGGAAAATGCACCGAAAGCAATTGCGCGAGATCGGCAGCTCATTTTCTGTACAGCAACTCGCGGAGATACGCACAGCTGGACAAGGACCAAAGCGGCAGCCAAGAACATATATAGAAAAGACAATACAGAGCATATGGGGGCAAGTGCTTGACATCGATCCTAAGATCATTGGTTTAGATGATAGCTTCTTGCGGCTGGGAGGCGATTCCATCTCAGCCATGAAAGTCGTAGGTGAGGCTCGCAAGGTCGGCATCGACCTCAAGGTGGCAGACATCTTCCGCCATCCTACGCTTGTTGGTAATGCCAACCATGCCAATACCGGCGAGAATCACCTCCATGAGCATTTGGAGGAGGAAAGTCTTATTGACCCTGTTCTTCACTCAGCCCTTCTGGAAGAGATTGACGGCCTGGACGCGAACGTTAGTTCAGCGTCAGTTGCCGAGATCTTGCCTCTTACGAGCTTCCAAGAGATGTGGCTGACCCATGCTTTAACCTACCATGATCTATTCTACGACTACTTCCACGCTGATCTTGGTGCCACGGTAGACGTCTCCCGCCTCGAACGGAGTTGCGCTCTGACTCTAGAAAGACTCCCCGTATTGCGCGCATGCTATTTGCCCCTTGTCGGGAGCCTATGGCAAGTTACGCTCAAAGACCTGGATCTCCCTTTTCGCATAATCGATGTCAATGAGGACCTCGACAAGTCGTTGGCCGACTTTCGCCATGAGGATATGCAAGATATTTCGACAAATAGCCCCCCAATCGCGTTTGTACTTCTTCGACACAAGGCCCAAGGCATTAGATTTGTTATGCGTATGTCGCATTGTCAGTATGACGGCGCCTCCATACCTAAGATTCTCGAGTCTCTTGTAACTGGCTACAATGACGAACCGTTTTCTCAACCACCAAGTTTCTCGACATACCTTTCATATGCTGCCCACAGACGATCCGCCTCCATTGACTACTGGAGGGATTTGCTGCAAGACTCGACCGTTACTGAACTCCCAACCCAAGTATTCGATGGCGATTTGAAAGGCACGAGGGTTGATAAAAAGATGCTTCGACCACAACTTCCCGAGAACATCACCCTTGCATCTCTCCTGAGTGCCGCGTGGACTTTGACTCTATCCCATGTTACCGGAAAGCAAGACGTCGTAGCCGCTCATTTGCTTAATGGTCGTAACTCGGCCTTTGAAGGAGTAGACGAGGTGGTCGAGCCGTGCATTAACATTGTTCCTCTTCGTTTCAGGCTTCAGGATCTTCAAACAACGTCTGATTTACTCCTCGCTGTCCAGGGGCAATTCCACGCGATCGAGGAATCAGACTCCCTGGGCTTCAAAGACATCGTTCAGCACTGTACTGATTGGCCAGCCGGCACGGGTGTCGATTCGGTTATCCAGCACCAGCACCTTGATACGACTCCAGATGTCATATTTGCAGATGTCAAAACTACACTTAATTGCTTTGATGAGCCGCATTGGGTATATCCTTGCACATGGGTGATCACTCACCCAGAAGGCGATCATGTCCACATTCGCATCATGGCTCCCACCATGAGTACTGAAAAGGCTGAGGTGTTGCTGGAGGGATATATCAGTATTATAGAGAAGTTAAGCGAAGCTCTCGACAAGCCACTGCTTTCATGCATAGATGGCATCAACTTTGAGATGTAAGGTCGTGCTGGGCAGCGATAGAATGAGATCGCTAAAGTTGCACTGAGGTGCGCTATAATTATAGGGCACCCCATGGCTTACCGAGAGCAGCTACTATAATTGAAGAGTAGCGCATATCCTTCGTCGTCATTTCACACATCAATCCATTCATAGTATATGATGGGGCTCCCTGGGATTTCGTTTGTATTCAGTTATGGCGCTGTATGATTTGAACATCGTGCCAATACCTGTCTGATTTAGAACCTTTGGGCTAAACACCCATATCAAGCGCATATCGTCTTGACTAGTCGATGAGAGAAGGTTAAGAAGCCTCTTTAGATTGTATGTACAGATTGATGGAATGACATGCCACTATGGTACATCAATAGGATAAGGATTCCCTGGGCCAGCCCTTTCCCTTTAGCTCCCATGTAAATGCTCAATGATCAAATTCCTCCCCGTAATTCTCTAGCCGAGGACCAGTGAACTTCTTCCGCATTGTGACCCCCCATACCCCTATTGTGACTAAGAGCCCAACCGCCATGACCACGATTAAATAATTCATTGAGCTAGGAGTCACGGGGTAGTAATTCGGAAAGCAAAATAAGACGGTAAAGAAAATCGCAAAGGCTGTGGCCACCGCATTAATGACGTAGCCAAATTTTCCCAGGGAAAAGGCTCTTTCAGGGAGTATTCCGCGACCTCGGAACAGTAGAGCAGCTTGCGGCAACGATACTGAGATGTTTAAGGTAAAGAGTGAGAGGTTGATAAAGCTGTTATAGGCTGTAGACGAGGCAATATAGAGGACGCCAATAAGCATCTGCAAGACGAGCATGACTGCAGCGGCACGGACTGGGCTAGCCCTGTCAAGGTGGGATATGAATTTGGAGTATGGCACGCCCCCATCTCGAGAAAGTGACCAAATAGTGCGTCCTGCAAAAATAAAGAGATTGAGGACAATGTCGTAGAACATGATCATGTAGTAAACAGCCCAGATCGTCGTTGCAACACGTGAATTCAGTGCCTGATTATACACCTCCAAGATGGGGACCCCCGAGTCGATGAGGGCTTGAATATCCGTAATGACGAACATAAGCGCAATGTTCCACACAAGAACCGTGATGATTCCTAGACCCATTGTGGTGATGATGGCTATAGGGACGTTTCGACTCGGATTCGGGACTTCTTCAGAGACGTGCGTCGAGGCATCAACACCGCCGTAAGCCCAGAGACAGGCTGTGATGCCGATGAAAATGGCCCATCCGTCTGGCCAGCCGCTGGTGTTTCGATAATGCGTGAATACGACATCCGAAGACTGTTTGGTCTCTTTAACCGCGAGTAGTGTGGCGAGCGAAGCCACGAAGCCAGTAATCGACAGGACCAGGATCGTCACGCCTAACCGACCGATTGCACTTGGGAAACGCGAAGTTACCACAAAAGCAATTATGCACAAAAGGACGTGTAACAAGTATGTATGCCACGTCTTTGCTTCATAGCCGTCGTTCCATAGAGCGATGAGATCAAGAATTGAGCTTGCGACAAAGAAGTTGCAGGAAGCCGTTCCCGCCATGATGTGAATAATTGTTAGGTATCCAGTGAAAAAAGCCGCAATTCGGCGCGTAGACGGTGGGAATATCATGTAGACGATGTGATACTGGCCACCAGCAGATGGGAATGCGGAAGCTAGCTCTGCGAAACCAACATTGATGGTGGCCATGATGACTCCCGCTGCAATTAGGCCGTAAATGAGTCCCGGCCCGCCGCCGCACGCCAAAGGCACAGATATTCCAGAAGCAAACGCTACCCAGGAATTCATTGTCGTGAAGCCAAAGGCAATGACGGACAAGAGGGTGAACCGCTTCTTGAGGTGATCTTGGTTGCTGCTGTGCGCCATTTTGAGATTGTCTTCCACATGATCTTGGTCAACGGACGCAGAGTCCGGGACCTGAGGTTTGTCGCTCATCGCGAATATACGGCACTCGCGGTGAGAGCCTTTCTTTCTAAGGCTTGGGAGACGGTCGGATCTGTTGAAGAGTCGACAGAGGCCGAAGATCGGTAGAGTTTAAAGAGAGGGGGGGGTTGGGAGGAGGAGGAAGAGGAGGACAGAGAGGGGTTTTGTGACTCCATGAGCCCCCATCTTGGCATTCGCACACTCAGTATGGGGGGGAATAAATGCAAGGATCGCATTCTATTTTATAATCTATCGGTGTAGAGCGAGATCTGGGGTAAGAGTCTGGGGAGCAGGTTATCTCCAAATCTGTTATGTAATTCCTCGATAGGGCGAAACTCGAAACAGTAAAAACTCCGAAATTGTGGTTGACGATTCTTATCGGTCCATCGGTCCTCTAGGAGACCCGAACCGTCCAGCAATCATTAATGAAAACAGGGTCCCAATGCCGAGTTCTCCATTACTTAATATCAACTCCGAGAAAGGTGGGCATTATGGGTCGTTACAACAGCCGTTTAATCCCCTCCAGAGAGCTCTAACCCTGACCCTGGCTGCATTAACCTTCTTTTTAGCGCCTTGGGGCTTACGCTAAGCGGCTGACACAAGCGCTTTGCTTTCCCGAAGCCATTTCCGTTCCCGCTGCTGACGTCATGCTCTATAGCCGCCAATAGGCAGGTTGGGGAGGCTGCGGAGAAGTAGGGAGGATACACTTAAGCGGTTCGGCGCGGAGATAAAAGGGGATGTGATGTTGGAGACTTTTAGCCTAATTGTTGCATGTATCTGTGTTTATTTGAACGTATCATGACTGTGAATTGAAGGGTTCAGTTGCCTTGTTAAGTTCACGATGTGGTCATGACAGCTCCAACGCAGGCTTCGTAACACCGATATACTTTTAGAGACTGGCTCTATAAGGCTTTTGTAAAGTGGAACCATGTCTTCCCAATCGTTTAAGCGGTTCGTCACATTCAACGAGAATTCCATCGTGCAGAACCGTAACACGATTACACCAACTGGTATGTGTATGCCTATGCCATTGAGTGTTAAACCTTCTTTAGCAATGTCCAGATATTCGCTCTCTAGGTTTCCGGGATGTGGGTCTCGCGTTTTGCCAAATGGATTTCTGGTCCAGGGAGTAAGGCTGCAAGCCGAGAGCTGCGACGTAGTCATCGGGTTAATTTCTAAGACAGCACGTTAGACCGGCGAAATTCGTGTCTTGTACGCTTTGAGTTTGATGCCGATCCAGCTGCTGACTCACGCCTGTTGGGCGATTCCGTATATGTAAAACTCTCGTGCTTGTCGTACCAACTCCATTGTCGCTGGATTGTGAGCCGTGACCCCATGCATTTGACTTCAGCCGGTCTATGTCTATTGATACAAGATCTCTTCTGCGTAAGAGTCTTCTGTATCTCGTACCGATTCCGTCGTTGCTCGGTTGTAGGCCATGCTTTGGAGCGTTTGACTTCTGCCTTCAGGAGTTTGGCTGCACTGCACAGATATCTTCGGTTGATTCTTTCCTTTTCCTCTTGGAGATGCCCTCTGAGGTCGCGGCTTTACGTTCGTCCTCGATTGAGTCAGTCTCTGCCACAGCCCATTCCAAAAGATTCATCTGGTTGGCTATGTCTTCCTTCGCATCGTCATAGTCAAAGGTTTCACGAACAAACTTAATAAGAAGATGACTCCGCCGTTTGGTGAAGTCAAGCGCTTCTCGTGCTTTGGATAGCCTTCTCCTAGCCTTAACTAAGATTTGCACACGCTGTTCCTTCGGGATAGCTAGGCGATTAGGATCCTTTTGTGTCTTCTGGTAGGCATTTTCTGCCTTTGATTCTGCGTCTTGCGCAGCCTTCCATGGGCGGTCTTTTTCCGCTTGGCGTCGTCTAGCAGACGCGTCCGTGCGAATAAATTCTGGAGCCTCGTCATCCTTCGCCATTCCCAGTTCCTTTAGCTCAATCCAAGCCTCGTCGTGTTTCGGCTTTAGGCGCTCATTAAATGTGGTATAGCGGTCGAGCCACCAGTACTCAAAGCCTAGGTATTCGATCCATGTTGTCAACTTGTCCTGTTGCCTAGGGTCCTCCGCTAGATGGAACGGACGTGTGAAGCCGTGTCGAGCTAATCGCGCCTTCACAGCTCCCTCGTAATCAGAGAAGCTTTTGCATCCAAGTTCTCGCTAGTATTGCCGCTGCCAGTTGCGGTGTGTTTGAATATAATACCATGGCTCGCCTGGCTGCTTTCAAATTGTCGGGTCGGCTTCAATCTCAGCGGCACTGTTAGCCCATCCCACTTCTATAAAGCCACGCTTTATCTTCTCAGCATAAGCTAGAAAACCGTCGTCCTCGTCTTCGTTGTCAACCCCTCTATTATTATTAAGTTGCCACTTCCGGAAATTCTGCCACCTAAGCCATTGCCTCTGTGTTAAATCTCGATCATGAAAGTGATCCCTCTGCGATAGGTTTTCGTACCGAGGGTTTCGCCAAAATGGCTTTAGCATCTCGTAATAAGCATCGGGATCTTTTGAAACCGATTCTAGAAGGTCAATCGGGCCCAGCGGGCGACCGTTGTCAATGACAAGATTATTGTATGCTTCCATCTCACGTTGCCTGTATAGCTCTTGCTGATCTGGCGGCGATTCAGTTTGCCTTTCGCTTTCCTGCGGTCGGTCTCGTGATACGGAATTATCTTTGCTAGATACATCACGCAAAAGTGCATCGAGCTTGGCAAGATCAAGTGGGCGTGAATTAACCGTGGGATTATGGATTGCTGCTCGCTGTATCGACCTAAGTAGACATGAGCGGATGGAACTATTGGAAAGGCAAATACGGGAACACACCGTAGTCTCTCAGCAAGGTGGTCTCGCTCCCTTTCGGACAATCTATTCCAGTCATTGACGGCAAGCTCAAATGAACCATTGGGTTGGCGGTGTTTCTCCATAAACTCGCCGAGTTGTGCATCGCTCAGGGCGGATAGATCGTCAACGGCCAATGATCGTGAGGGAGACATTTGTTGCGGATAATGCAGGCATGGCCTGCGTGTTTGTAGTTGTAGTAGTAAGAAAGGTAAGAGGATTTAGATGGCTTTAGTTTGTTGCTTTGCATTGGGCAGCAAAGGCACCAATGCTGGTTAATCCTGAGAAGGGCTAGTGATGTGGTTCAGCGCCCCGCGGACGGTGCCCAGTCCCATGCTCGAAGCATATTCTGGTACGCCTACACAGCCAACATGCAGCGCATGGCCAATGTTGACAGCCACGTAGCCACACTTTGTCAGAAAGAGGTACAGGACTGCGGGCACGATTGGATAGGAGTAGACCACACGATGCGGTCGAGGATCATGTTTGTTTTCCTCTCTAGTCGTAAAAGGCCACCGTCATCCCGGGCAATGCTATTGCCTCTTTACAGACTTCATTCAGGACACCTTGCTAGGCATCAAAGACGCCATTATGTTTCATCGCAGTAGTAGCCATTCCCTTTGAATACATTGGTTCCAGGTTCATGCGTACCTACACGAAGTTGAGGTTCTCAAGCTGCTGCTGCGTGAGTGAATAGTAATGATGCAGGAGGTCCTGGATGACTGCACAAGTGGATTAGATCCCAACACGTCTTGTATCATACCGAGTAGGCTGTTTCATCCGGAAGGTCATTCCAGAAAAGCAGACGTTTCAGTAATTCTCACTATACATGCCGTAAGGTCGTACGCACAGAGCAAGAGAAAACAGTTCTCCATGCTAAGCAAACAAAGTCCGCATCCTTCCTCACATGGACATGATGATGTCTCTCAAGAATGGAAGACCGTTGATTCAGGCCCAGAGGCCTCGCATCAGATGAATCGATCGAATTAGCTATAATACGGTTCAGTCCCGGCCTCTAAGAAACACTGTCAAGAGATTCTCGTGAAAAACTGACTGCATGAGATCGTGAAGGATAAACGCCTGGCTCAGATTAGTGGACTATTCCTAATTGCTGGGACTGGTATGCTCTTCACAACAGGGTCCTAGACGGCCTTGATATTCGGCCAATTGCTGACTAGTATGGGGCTCGCAGCCACAGTGCCAGAGCGAAGTATAGTAACCAGCATGATTAGGCAGAGTCATCTAGCTGCCCTGTCGACTTCGCCGAAGACCACAATTCAGCCTAGCACATACTTTGCAGAGGATGAGAATGTAGCGGGCTCCTATGAGCTACGACAGTAGGTGTGATGAGCGAGTATTCTCCTCTAATATAGCTCACACTTACTCCAATGAATCTGTCCTAGGGAGAATTGGTTACTAAAGAGACAGCGTCGCTAGGATCATACCGTAACCTTGTATATAAGCTTCATCTGTCGAACTTCAAGGATGCGGCAGACTGAAGGTGGAGAGGTGGCACAGTAAGAGTCTCTCAACTTCGGTTTGAGTCAAATAAGGTATAAGACTGGTCGAGGAGAGAGTGTTAGTTAGCGTGTTAAGCTGGGGAAGAAACACTTTTAGGGATGATTGGTTCGGAAGGAAACAACTTGAAGCCGCACTAAGTTGAGGCCACAGGGCGCTGGGGTCCCTCATGTACTTCGGTGCGTGCAGGGATTACCATCACCCGACAAAAGGTTTCCTGCGCATTTCACAATCCAACGTTTTTTGATCTCCCTCCACGCTCTGGGAGCTCCCGCTGAGCTCTTTACAGTACGTGATGATACTGCGCGCGCAATGGTTGGTTACCGTAGATTATTTCCTGCCATGCAGGTCCCATTGAGGCAGAGCTTAATCTGTTCCTAACATGCAGATGTCGCATACCCTATCCATCTCGCTTGCAACTTCTTTTTCGTCACTATGACCCGAACTCAAGCCCAGGGAGCCGCCAAAAGGGGCCTCAATAGAGAGGATCAGGGTATGTTTCATGAAGCGCTAACCCTACGCCGGCAAGCTATGGTTGACAAACAGATCAAGATACTTCAATGCGCAAGCGCCTACGTCCGGAGACGCACTAGACATCATCGAAAGAATCCTCCAGTCAAGACAGAGGTCGAAAGCGAGCCATCGAAGACACAGGCGATCTTAGTCCTCAATCGTCTCCAAATAGTCATCATATATCAAGACTGTCCGTCTCCAAGACATTCGATGACGCTGCGAGGGATGACGTTGACACCGGCAACCCACTCGATTTCTGGAGACGGGAAGGACATTGGCCGCGCCAATACTTCAAGCCTGATATGGAACACGTACTTGCGCGAAAGCGCTCCTTGTCTGCTCTTGGAGGACGCAAGCGAGCAAACTCTGCCTCGTCTATGACACCGAGCGACCAGAAACCGCGGGAGGAGAAAAGCACGCAGTATCGAGATCAGCGTTACGAAACGCTGCTTGCAACCAAGGGCAGTTTCATGGTCAAATCGAATTTGGATGTTGCTAGCGAAAACAAAACCCTCTGCAAAAATCTACTGGAGAGAAAGCAAACATTCCCCCAGGACTCACTCTTCCGTGACGACCTTATCGATTTAACCTGCCAAAATATCCAGAATAAAAACGAAGCTCGGGTCATCCAAGACATTTCTGGGCTTATCGTCCCTTCCGCCGAGACTCTTGCAACATATGGTGCTAATCACCTTCGCATCCTAGCAGAGAGTGTCAATGAAGGCTGGAGCAACTCGATTCCTCTGACTGGAACACGTCCACAGCCGGATTATTCGGTTGGGTTTCAACGAAACGCATTTACCGGAGAACAACTTGAAAAGCTGTCACCATTTATCGGCGACTTTATCTCTGATGACCTGTCCTTCTTTATGGCTACGTACTATATGTATTTCCCTTTCCTCACCTGTGAGGTGAAATGCGGGTCAACAGCACTAGATGTCGCAGACCACCAGAATGCCCACAGCATGACACTTGCAGCGCGAGGCGTCGTGGAACTCTTCCGGCTAGTAGGGCGTGAAAACGAGGTTCACCAACAGATCCTCGCCTTCTCTATCTCGCATGACCACCAATCTGTGCGCATCTATGGCTACTACCCGATAATCGATGGGAAGGAAATAACGTATTACCGCCATCCAATTCGCAATTTTTCCTTTACAGAACTAGATAGTAAAAACAAATGGGTGGCATATCAATTCACCAAGAATGTTTATGACACTTGGATGCCAGATCATTTCAGTAGGATTTGCTCGGCTATCAATCAGTTGCCATTGGTGGACTTTGATGTATCAGCACTTTCTGAGTCAACTGGTCTCTCCCAGCGTCTGGAGAATATGGGATCGTCAGAAGCTGACTCTGTTTCACTAGTTGTGGATGAAGACGGCACATGACACCAGACTACACACTAAGCCCAAACCCTCTATCGCGATGGTATAATATATTGTAGTTGTAGGAAGGCCTAGTCCGGATAGTTGTTATTTGCTAATTGCTGCATCATGATTAGGAATACAACAGAATAACTTAACTTAAGTAATTAATAAAATAAAATAAAACAGATTATTCCTAGGAATAAAAGGATTAACTTTAGAAAAGGTTATATTTCAAAGATAAGAAAATAGCTCAAGAACACGGATCGTGTATAACAAGAATAGGGAACAAAGGTCTAAATTGAATTGTCTAGCTATCTATACTACAGCCTTGGGCACCCTATATATACATGTATGATAAAGGGCGAGATATGTGACCAGCGCACCCTAACATAATATAAAGGGTGCCCAAGGTCATAGTACAGACAGCTAGAAAATTCGATTGACACCTTTTGTTCCCTGTTCTTGGAATATATGATCCGTGTTCTTAAACTAGTTTCTAGTCTGCAAGATATAACCCTCCGTAAGGCTATTCCCTTTATTCCAGGAAACAATCTATTCTATTCTATCTGATCAGTTGTTTAAGTTAAGCTGTTCTGTTGTATTCTCAATAACAATGCATCAATCAGTAAATAACAACTATCCAGACTAGGCCACCCTACAGCTACAATCACGCCCTCCTAACCATACCACCTAACCGTTCTCTATTTTATTGTATCCCACAGACCATGTTTCGTCCACGGAGTATTCAATATATAGAGATTCTCGTAACGCCTCTCATTTTTTAGTAGGCAGAGACTGATGCGAATTGAACAGATTATTGTTAAGAGAGATGCTAACGGCAACTGAAATTTCGCGTGCGCGAGCTATGATCGACCTCGGCCCCTATAGGGTCGCTTTATACGATTACACACAAGATACTAGCTTGCTTTGTCAAAGATTCTTGTAGAAGAATGTGCCGTCTCGCAGTTCATTAGTTGGGCTCATGCCATAGCCAGGTATTTTCCCCAGCTCCGTATAGCCAAGCTTCTTATAAACTTCCTCAGCTGGACTACCTGTTTCTGTATCAAGTATCTGCGAGAATAATCGTTAGTCCTCGTGTCTATCTCTAAAAAAAAGCATCCACTAAAGCTGTGACTTACCAGCAATGTCCGACCTCTGTTGGTAGCTTCACTTTCCAGAACACCCATCAACGCCGTTGCGCCGCCTTTACCTCGATGGCTTTTTTGAACCAGAAGCTTTTCCACAAAAGCCCTAAAAGCTCCAGTTTCTGAGTAGGGCATCCACAGCATGACAACTCCCACAAGCTCGGGTCCTCTGATCCGACCGCCTGGTTCCAATTCGTTCACGAGGAGCAGTATCAGCCTCCGCCCATCGCTTGTCTCTGCAATTCGTTCTTTCCACCATGAGAGAAGCTTCTCATGTGAAAGAGGTGGTAAGAAAGTGGCGATAGTCCGGTCGTGTGTGATGCATGAAGCGTGTATAGCAGCGAGGTAAGGAGTGAGATGAGAATGCTGGCTGGAGTCAAAGGTAAGTACAATGCCAGGGCCCGACATTGTGAAGATGCTGATCCAATATCGAATCAGGTAGCGGATAATATAGTGTAGTCTCCAGTCTGCAGTCTGCTTCTCTTTTATGCAAATTTTACGGAACGAGGCAATACTCGTCTCCAACAATGTCCAAGGGCGGCGTTCACTCGCTCTAGTCACTCGAAAGGCCTAGAAGGGTCAGACGCGAAGAAGTGAGATAGTCTATCTTCTTGTTAACCTAATTCCACCTCAAAAAACTATACGGTTACTGTCTCTGTGCTATACGAATGATCTGAAGCGTATGCGCTCAATGTCCAGGACTCACCACAGAATGATAATTGTAGCCGGCGGTCAATCAAACCGCATTATGAGTCGAAGAGTATTCCCTCGACCGAGAAAAAAAAATTCAAGAATATAATAGATTATATATCTGCTTTTCTAGGTAATATTCGTAACTGCATACAAAATGAGCAAGGCGGTTCTCAGTGACCGCTTTGAGTGTTCATCATTAAGAAAGCAGAGCTAGACTTTTGAGCCAATCCGAACCGCGTCTACGAACGGCGGCGGTTTAGCAAAATTTTGCATTACCTCAGCATCTTCCACCTCCGGTTGACCAACGAATTAGCGATTGCGTCAGCAGCTTCAGTGGCCGCGATTCCAGCGCCACCTACTGTAGCTACTCTCCAGGGCTGTAATCTAAACCCCTGGAGCCTTATAACGGCGACCTTGGAGAGCTCCAAAGCTCAGCACTGGAGGGCTATTAGTTAGTGGCAATAGCACGAAGTAACAACACCGTTAGTAGCATCCAGCCTCCAGCTATTTAATGTGGAAGGAACAACCCTGGACATCAAGGCAGGCGGCATCTCGTCACTTTAGCCACTTCAAACGTGAGATTCCTCTTCCCTCCCCTCAACTTTTCCTTCTTCATTGTTGGCGCTCTGCAAATACGCCTATTTATTTGTTGTACAATGCATTCTTTGCCTCTGTTGTGGGACGTGAAGCTGTTGTCAATCACCAATTCTCGCACTCTCTTCCCGAATCAAACGCTATGCTTGAGCAGGCAGGTTGTCTGTTGTCCAGCTCTCCAAGAACAGAACAATTAGAATGGCCTCTTAGTAACATGTCAGATGACAATTCTAGTGTTCTTCAAGCCAATAGATTTCTTGACGCATAGAAAGCCGCCGCTTGAGAAAGCATGGCCTAGCATGAACAGAACGGTAGCGGTGGTTCACTCTGCTAGCAAGAATCTTGACTGCGCCTCGTCAAGACGCTCAGCTCCCAAAATGCGCAAGGATGATATTCGATGGCACGGCAGGACGAATCCAAATCAGTCTGCCGATTCTGCTTTTTCTTCTAAGCTGCGCTTGGAAATAAACATACTGTTGGCGATTGGTTAAATTACAAAGACCATACTCACGTGGAGAGTCATTTCTTTGGCATGTAGGCGATTGCTCGCCTCGTGTATGCTTTAGGCTACCGTCCCCTTGGAGTTTGGCGTCTTTAACAATTGCTTCAAGGCTCATTTAGCCTTCGATTCATTTCACTATTTGAGCACTAATACGGCCTCGCTGACCAGCCGACGCCTTGACAGGGCCAAATCAGCTCCCGCTAATTCTGATCTTTTAAAGAGGACTCAACAATCAGTGGCTGTGCATGTTTACCCCCAATCCACATCCATCACCAGATGGGTCCCGGGGCATTCGGCAACTCATGACACGGTACACCCAGTCAAACCGCCCAACCATATTATCCAAACTTGCAAAAGATGGCTCTGTTGCCCCGTCTGGAATCTATGCCCCACGCCTGCCCGACCGAACTCCAACAACTTGCCCCTCATCCCCAAACTCAACTCGTGTTTTGCGATGCCGCAAGTAGGTTACGTTAGTGGCTTTGCACAACATTGATTCACCTACATAGTCCTTGTGCTACTGGTGCGCATTCTGTTCCATTCTCTTCGATCTACGTTACTCTCAGGGTGATCTTCTTCAATTCTATATCTACTTGGGTGAAACGCTCTCGTTAGTTTTCAACAACTTTGCCCTATCTCAGGAAGCTTCACAATGGGATTTTTTGACAAGGTTGAGGCTTTCTTCGAAGGCGAGAGGCACTCTCACTCACATGAAGGTCATGTATGCGATGACCTGCATGCAGAGCATGCTGCGAACCGCTTTCAATCTTTTGCAGCCCCTTCTACAGGCGATATTAAATGGTTTGTTGATGGATGCTCATATTTCTGGGCTGTCTCTGAAGCTCTGGAGCGTAAGTTGAACTTCCCATGTCAATATCCTGTCTCGATTTCTTTCCATTAACGCCAACTCCGTTTTAGAGGCCCAAGAAAGTATCTACATTCTAGATTGGTGGTTAAGCCCTGAGTTGTACCTTCGCAGGCCACCATCCAAAAATGAACAATATCGCCTTGATGCTATGCTCAAAGCCGCAGCCGAGAGAGGTGTCAAGGTGTATATCATTGTATACAAGGAAGTGGAAGCAGCCCTCACTCTAGATTCCGCGGTACGCATCTTGAATTGCAATAGCACTCTTCTATGTCCTCATCATCTAACATGATATCCACAGCATTCAAAGCACGCCCTCGAGGATTTACATCCCAACATTAAAGTTTTCCGTCACCCAGATCATGTGCCGACGGGATATGACCTGAAGTCCGAAATTGGTGATTCGTTCAAGAACCTCAGCAATTTTGATCTTGCAACGGTTTCGAAGGATGCTCTCAAGGCCATTTACGGAGCAGCTGATGACGTCGTTCTCTACTGGGCTCATCATGAAAAGCTACTCGTCATTGACAACAACATCGGCTTCATGGGCGGTCTGGATTTGTGTAAGACTTGCTAGCTATTTTGCGTATTTGTAGTGCTGATGGCTAATAAACTCTCCAGGCTTTGGACGATGGGACACAAACTGTACCTACCCCATTATATTACCATACCTATTTAAATGGTAACTGACGTGCTTCTGTAGCCCATCCAATTGCTGACGTTCATCCCGGGGACTTGGACAATATCCTATTTCCTGGCCAGGATTACAACAATGCCCGAATTTTCGATTTTTCTGAAGTCGGGAACTGGGAGCAGAATAAACGTGCGAGTCTATTTATCCTGGAATTTTGGTTTCGAAATTGACAAAAGCAGTGGACCGTACAAAGAGCTCTAGAATGGGCTGGTCAGACGTTGCCTTAAATATGAAAGGCTCAATAGTATCTGATCTGGTTGCCCACTTTGTTGACAGATGGTGCGACAAGCCTTTTTCTTCTCTTTGTAAACCCAGAGCTGACCATTCTAGGAACTACA
Source organism: Sphaerostilbella broomeana (assembly GCA_930272545.1). Lineage (NCBI taxonomy): Eukaryota > Fungi > Ascomycota > Sordariomycetes > Hypocreales > Hypocreaceae > Sphaerostilbella > Sphaerostilbella broomeana. The sequence goes on along the minus strand of CAKNET010000053.1, from coordinate 117,129 downwards.
TCTTTGATGGCAAATACGGTGCGAAAGATCCAGGAAAATACGAGAAACTCCCAGATTATAACAACTACGCTTCATCACAAGCAACCCATGACCAAAGTGATGGTGTGTTTGGTCGCTTCAGAGAGACTCTGACAGAAAGAATGGAGGACCTGGGCTTCGCTGAAGAACGGCCTGTTCGTCGTGCTGAACGGCATGCTGACGAAGGCTCGACACGCATACAGCTCACACGAAGGTATAATTCAACTGCCCGTGCGATAATACAATGGTTGGCTAAGCTGAAATAGTTGCTGTCCATGGTCATCTGGTCATCCAACTGAGCACTCAATCGCAAATGCCTATGTTCAGGCTATCACTAATGCCGAGCACTTTATATACATTGAGAATCAGGTACGGCCAATTCAATTCGCTTCATGAAGACCAGGTCTGCTAACTGATGGAAGTTCTTTATCACCGCCACTAGCAATGAGCAACACCCAGTCCAAAACAAGATTGGAGGAGCCATTGCCGATCGCATTATTCGAGCTCACCAAGACGGACAGCGATTCAGGGTTTGGGTAGTCATGCCCTCCGTTCCAGCTTTTGCAGGGGATCTCAAGTCTAAAGAAGCCCTTGGAACCCGAGCTATTATGGAGTTCCAATACAACTCGATCAGTCGAGGAGGAAACAGCATCATAGACAAACTCCTTGCAGCAGGCATAGAAGATCCACGGGAGTACATTGGCTTTTACAATCTTCGCAACTTTGATCGCATTAACATATCCAAGACCTTGAGAGATGCCGAACAAAGATCTGGCATTTCGTATGAAGATGCACGGAGGGAACACGACGATTTCGTTGAGGGAGATAGGTATTATGAGGACAGAGACTATGATCGTGGTTCGGACAGCTACTCAAAATATCAACGCCAGAGGGAATACATCCAGGATGATACCCTGGACACAGTTAGCTCTTGCTACATGGATGGCAGTCGCAACATCGTTGATATTCCTTGGGATGGTGAACCCGATGATGAGATGGACGCGTTTGTTAGCGAACAGCTCTACATTCACAGCAAGCTTCTTATTGCTGACGACCGTCTTGTCATCTGTGGCTCAGCCAATTTGAACGATCGCTCCCAATTAGGAACACATGACTCTGAGATTGCTGTAGTCATCGAAGGTCCCCAAACCGTCGGCGGCTACATGAATGGCGAGCCGTATCTAGTAAGTGAATTCGCTTCTTCGCTTCGAAGACAGATTTTCCGCAAGCATCTCGGGTTAGCTCCCAACCAACGTTGGGATGAACCAAATCAGAATTGGCAACCCATAATGAATGCGCCAAATGGGTATGACTGGGGATCAGAATCCGATAGACTTGTTGAAGATCCCATGGGCCCTGACTTTGCAAACCTATGGGAGGGCACAGCTCGCAACAACACGAAAATTTTCAGCAAGGCGTTTCATCCAGTTCCTGATGACCGAGTACGCACGTGGGATGACTACGATGAGTTTTTTTCAAAGTATTTCACTATTCCCACGGGCAAAAAGGATGAAGGTCACCACAGCAACGATGATGAAAACAAGGTCCCGTATGGCCATATTGTGCGAGACGAGTTTCCTGGTGGAGTCGAAGAAGTGAAGCAGTGGCTGGGTCGTATCCGCGGTACTCTTGTGAACATGCCTCTCAAATTCTTAGTTGATGTAGAGGACATTGCTAAAGAAGGTTTAACACTCAATGGCTTAACGGATGAGCTTTATACTTAGATGATCTCTATCACTAGAGTCTTGACGAGAGCGTTCATGAATATAATAGTATCAGCAATTGATCAAGCAATATATGAAAGACCCAAGGATATGCAAACGCAGAGCCGATACAAAGACATACAAAACCCCACCCTTAAGTCAGCCAAAACTCCATAATCTATCAGGAGTATGAACAAGTCATAGCCAAAAGGGGCCATTAAGCCGTACTTTCCTACATCTTGTCATTACAACTGTTTTAATCCCCTCTGCCATCTCCTCAAAGAAATGACTTAAAAACAGCCCACCTCTTTGACTCCCAGTTTGCCAGCCTCCCTCAATCTCCAAAAAACTTAATCCGACTTAGCGTTGCCATTGCTTCCACCAAGGAACCCCTCCTTGAAGTCCCTAATGTTCAAGGAATCCTCTACCCGGAAGTGACCCCGTCCTCTTCGAGCACGACCTCTGTACCATGAGAAAATGCCAAAAATGACGCCGATGACAGCTCCAATGGATAGGTACGGGTGGTCAGAGAAGGCAACGCGGATGTCGAAAAAGATCTTCTCAAAAGATGAGATTGTGAGCTTTGGCTTTAGGGCCTGTGGGTTGTAGACGACTTTGTCGAGCGTCTCCATGATGGAGGTGCGGCTGACGAGGATGTAGTTGCCGGTTACGGTGCTGTCCCAGTATTTTCGGCTCTGTGATGGTGTATCAGTATATCAAGAGATAGAAGAAGAAGAAGAAGAAGAAGAAGAAGAAGAAAGGGGGACACTATCTACAGGAAGTGCAACTTACATCTTGGTCGTTGATGATGATTCTCTCTCCGTCCTTGACATCGATGCCATAGGTGGTTCGAAGCCAGCGCTGCCAAGCTACTCCATCTACCCAAGCAAAGCCGACTTCCTTTCGTCCAGCTGTGTCCATATCGACACGGATAGTCTTAGCAGCCCGCAGGGCTCGCTGGTCGTCACGGTCTTCTGCTTCCTCGATTCTCATTTGCTTGGCATCTCGGAGCTTCTTCCTCTCGAGCTGGAACTCCTGGATCTGCCTGTCCGTCCACTCATTCGCCGCGCTCTTCATCTCTCGAAGAGCTCCTTGGAACGCTTCCTGGTCATCACGGTTCAGAACGCCCAAAACGACAATCTTGCGATCCATGATCTGGCGGGCGTTTGTCACCATCAGCTCAGGAACGAGGGGAAGCCAAACGGACTTCATCCAGTCCAAAACCTGATTGACGTTCCGCATGGCATCGGGGATCAATGGCGGATAGTATGTCGGGCGACCTTCTCTTGAGACCATCAATCTTGGCCATGTCGTGACCTTGAATCGATCATACATGGCAGGGTCATTGGTTTTGACAAGTTTAGCGTGTCCAATTAGACTGAGAGGAAGTCTCTCAAGCGCTGTAAAGTCTTCGGAAGTCGTGGCATGGTCGTAGAAGTAGACGAAGATGACGTCCTCTTTCTGCTCTAGAGCTTCGAACGACGCAAGGTTAACGTCTGGGACTCCGCTGGCGAGATCAACTGCGTTATCAGCGTATTTAATAAAGTCGCCAAGTCCTCTCAGTCCTTCGAACTCTGCTCGCTCGCCGCCCTTAAAGAAGAGGATGGTTGGAAATGCTCGAGCATGGACGTCTTTGCACAGGCGCGTCTCCTGGTCGCAATTGACTTCACCGATGTTAAGCTTTCCCTTCATAGTTTTAGCCAATTGCTGCCAGGTAGGAGCCATGTCTTGGCAATGGGGGCACCAAGGGGCATAGAACTTGATGAACCAAGGATCTTGCGACATGGTCACAAGTCGCTGGAAGCTCTCGGCTGTCAAGGGTACCGAGGCCCCGTCCGCATTGACATTATCGGTTGGCTTCTTGACTTTCTTGTAAGCATCTAATTCTTTAGCACCTGGTTCGGGCAAGTTGATTGTCTGCGGCCGACTTCCTGGTTTCGTCTTCTCCAGCGCCGGCTCGATCAATGCGGAGAGGAGGCTCATGTTCTTAGCTCCTACCAGCGACTGATCGGCCTCGCCATTTTCGTACAGAACAGTAGTTGGGTATGACTGGATGCTGTGTTCCAAGCAAAGATCGCCGAACGCAATACAGTTGATTATAGCAAACCTTATGTCGTAGTACGTTGTGAAATCTACTTTGTCGATACCTTCAGGTTTAGAGGTGTAGTAGAATTCGTATGCGGTCTGGTATATCGGGGCAAAGGCTTTGCAATGATGGCAGAACGGACTGTATAAATTCAGGCATTAGCAAGATTAAGATCTCCCAAGTCCTTCGACGAGGTACCGGCTTCACCTGTAGTGCTTTACAACAAGCCATCTGCTTTTCTTTGACTCCTCTGCCCAGTTGGTCGGTGTCAACTCCAACAAGGGAGGCACAGGAAGGGAGTTGAAGTATGTATTTTCTGCAACAACAGACGCCTCCTCCGCCGCCGCAAAGGACTGGAACCCCCCAAGGGCGGCAAAGCCAGAGAGGAGGGTTAAAGAGTTGAACCTCATGGTGGGCGTGTAGGATCGCACCGCCCAGGCGCCAAGGCCGTTTGTATAGGACAGGTGCGAAGAAGATCTAACTGATGAGACTATATTATGTGGGCGAAGACTGCGGTGGGAATCGGCTATGGCGTTTTGGTTTGTGCGATTGGGGATCTGGAGTCGTTATGAAGGGGGCTGGCTATTCAATAGGCAGCTTAGCAATAAGATAATAGTTGCGACAAATCAGTTCGGTCCATTCGTGGGGTCCAATACCTCTCTCGATGCTGACGAGAGACAGTGAGGAGAATCGTCGCCCGGCGGGAATTAAGTTGGCTAGATGATGACTGCTGCCGCCAGGTTATCGATGGGAAAGGGATGGGCTCACTGACGAGGTGTCTAGATGGACGTTCCAGACTGTGGCGCCACAGCCCTGGCGCTTGGTGCAACGTTGGGGCTGGAGCTGTGGCTTGACTGCCAGGCAGGACCTCAGCTCCATTTAGCTTTGGTTCACGGCGGGAAGTTCATTGGTCAAACTCCAAGCTCCTACTGGTGGCTGCCTATGAGCTTTGTACCTTATACAATCATGGCAGAAAACCCAGCTCATCCAAACAGAAGTGCATGATCAACTACATCGTCCAAAAAAAAAATCAATGCTCAATTTTCATATCAAGAGATCCCTGAGCCGCGCAATAGTTACCGGTCTTGACAGCCCTTCGCGAACCGCCATTGTTGCTGATGTTCTAAAAATGGACCTGCCCCATAAACGACGAAGGGCCACCGAGTCAAGGTCGGAGACTCCAGAGACACTATCACGGCCCATCAGTCCCCCGAGAAAGCAGCCTCGTGCCGTAAAAGTGATAGACTCGCCGTGGCAGCTTACGTGGATCCGAGACCTTCCGGGGACAGCGAACAGAGATGCACTCACCCTTAAGGACCTACTGGGAGATCCACTCATCGCTGAGTGCTGGCAGTTCAATTACCTTCATGATATTCCCTTTGTTATGGACGCATTTGATGTAGACACTAGGCATCTAGTGAATCTACATGTTGTTCATGGGTTTTGGAAGAGAGAAGATGCGAACAGAAGAATGCTTACGGTTTGTTGCCCTTTACAAAACCGCCAATGTCCACGCGTCTGCCACCGGGAGACCCTTGATTTAGAGCTGACGAGACCTAGCAAGAGGCGGCTAAATTCGACAATGTTCACCTACACTGTGCACCAATGCCCGAGATGTTTGGGACTCATCATTCGAAGATGATGATACTCTTTCGGCATGACGATACCGCCCAAGTCATCATTCACACAGCCAACATGATTCCCAAGGACTGGACAAATATGACCAACGCAGTATGGAAATCGCCTATACTTACAAGGCTGGCCACGTTGGAATATGATCCAGAGGACTCACAGCAACTTCCTCTGGGAAGGGGTGACAGGTTCAAAGCGGATCTTCTCTCCTATCTGAGACACTACGATTCCCACAGGGTCACTTGCAGACCACTAGTAGAAAAGCTGGCGGGATACGATTTTTCTGGTGTCCAGGCAGCATTGATTGCCAGTGTTCCAGGTCGGCATGATGTTCGCGACCCATCCCAGCCGACTTGGGGATGGGCTGCCTTGAAGAGATGCCTGCAATCTATCTCTTCGGAGCCAGGGAAGTCGGATATTGTGATTCAGATATCTTCGATTGCGACTCTTGGTGCCAAGGATGAGTGGCTGCAAAGGACATTCTTTGATTCATTGGCCTCGTCCAAAACCAAGGGTTTAACGAGGCCAAAGTTTAAGATTGTTTTCCCAACCCCAGACGAAATCCGACAATCATTAGATGGGTATGCTTCGGGGGGGTCGATTCATACCAAAATACAATCTCCACAACAAAGGCAGCAATTGCAATATCTGCGTCCTATTTTTCACCACTGGGCAAACGATTCTCCCAAGGGAGCAGGTAGGCAGAGTGGGGCCTTCTTGCTTAGTATATGTGCTAATACCGAGTAGAACTACCAAAGGACACTCCCAGGACAGATGGAGGGCGAGATCGTGCAGCCCCTCATATCAAGACATACATTCGCTATAACAAGAACAACTCCATTGACTGGGCCATGCTTACCTCGGCAAATCTATCAAAACAGGCATGGGGCGAGGCTGTTAGATCCTCCACGGGAGATATCCGAATAGCTTCATGGGAAATCGGGGTGCTGGTGTGGCCGGAATTATTCAGTTCAGATGGGGTTATGCTAAGCTCATTCCAGTCGGATGGGCCACAACCCTCAGCGGGAATCGAGAAAGACACGCCAGTTATTAGCGTCCGCGTTCCTTATAGCATGCCGCTGCAGACTTATGGCCCAGATGAGTTGCCTTGGGTCGCCACCATGGCTTATACTGAGCCAGATTGGAAAGGTTTACTGTGGGGGGATGAGGAGTAAAGCGAATCGAAGCCAAAGTTGTACGACAGTGACACAGCATTAGGGGCATATGGTCCGCCAATGGTGGCGTTCTGGGGAGTTTGCATTCGAGGATGGAGCAGACCGATATGGAGGGTACAAAGACGACTGCTAAGACCCCGCTGGCCCCCGCCCCAGTTAGGGGACCCGAACAGAACCAAGGATAAAAGCTCCGACTAGGACTTGGATCGCCAGATATCTGAACAGCACGTTCGGAATTGCTTTTGGTGGCGCAGCATGGTTGAGAAGCAGTATAAGATGCCTGTTGCCGAACCGGATCAACCGAACACAGGTGGAGCTGGAGCTGGAGCTGGAGCTGAAGCCGGAGCTGGAAGAGGAAGAGATGTCCGCGCAAGGGCGGATATGTTATTCGGACAACCAATGCGAGAGCGAAACGGCCAGGCGCATGAAGACATATCCGCACACGCAGATGTGTCGTGTGTCTCCTCCCTGCGAGCATCGCAGCCAACAAGTCAGAGGTGCAGTTGTCGGATGCAAGCGGGAAAATTTGCAGGGGCAGGTTATCTGATGGGTCACGTTACACATCCTGCCTGTGCGTGTCAGAGTCTTAGAACGCGTCTAAGGAAGAAAAAAAAAGCTAACGAGGAAAAAAGCCCATCATTCGCCGCCGAGTGAGAACCTTCTCACAGCTGGCTTGGCCCCCATTCTGCAGCGTTGAGCAGCCCAACAGGGATGCCCTACAAGATCAACTCCGGCCAACGCAGGGGAGTCTTGGGGATCAAGGGATTTACCACCCAAAGCATCACTAAATAGGCACACTAAAGCACAGGGGGGTTTAGTGGAGTGGCGGGCGACATGACAGCATATCGTTAGCGCATGTGTGCCAAGTGTAGGTTGCATCTCCAAATTTTTTTTTTCTCGATTTTTTTTTTTTGGCCCATGTTATGGGACGAAGGGGCGGATCAACGCTCGGCCAAACGGTCCTCGGCGGGTCCCAGACAAGGCTCGGCTCCCCAATATCCTTCTGCCTGTTGGTCAAAGTCAAAGCATCCGCTACTCGCCTCTTCTTTTGATTCTCGCAATGCAATTTTCCTTTTCAACTCTAACAAGAGCTTTGTCACTCTCCATTGCTCTTCTTGTACCTATCACTCGACTCGCTATTGACTCTTCTCAATACCCCTAACCCAAGTCAAGTATTGCATACTTGCTAATGCAACTTCTTCCAAAAATACCACCTCGCTCCACTAACCTTAAGCTTGGAGGTCTCACATCACGACGACCATCGGCCAACTAAAATCGATCCCTGCCACTTACATATTACAACAACACGACTGTATCATTAGGACAACGACTAGGGCGGGGAAAAAATCTTCTGTATATAATACAAATACAAGGTTGTTTTGAATATCAGACTTTGGATCAGTTTTCTTGTGTCTGTCACCACCAGTGACGGCGGGGGTGACTCTTCATTACGCACTCCGGCCTCGGCACGAGAAGCTCAACTCTTATCAGACACTGGGGGAAAAACCACCACCATACAATGAGCCCTGCGGCTCACGACATTCCTGGGTCGGCTGACCATGGCACCCGCCCGATATTCCCATCGTCATTCCGATCTGGCTCACCCCTTGCGCAGCTAGTCCTTGCCCAAGATATCGCCGAGTGTTCAGACGACGACTTCGAGCCCACCGAAGACCTCGCTGGAGCAGAGCATGCCCATCACTTCATGTACCGCCGGCCGAGTGCCGTAGCCTACGGAGCATCGCGGCCTACTTTCAACCCCAATGATGCCGACGAGCCGTTCTTGACACCGGCAGAGCGAAAAGAATCCCGCAACGCTGAGCGGAGCCTCCTTCGAGATAACAGTGTCCTTCCTCCGAAACACGAGCAGCAGAGTCAATCGTTTCCTGCTCGAGTATATCGAAAGTTGTTTGGCACGAAGAAGCCGCCCGTCAAGGATCACAACCGCATTGACAACGGTGACGCCGCAGATGTCAATGAACGCAGCACTCGTCACCTCTCAAGCGAGACATCGCCACTGCTTGACGAAGGCACTGGCTATGGCACGAGTAGCCCTGGCGGCAGTGGCTCTGCTGACTACGATGTAGACGCGCAATGGGAGGAGGCTATATCCTCTGGTCTCATTCGAACGACGTGGCAGCGCGAGACCAAGACTCTTTTGTCGTATTGTGCGCCACTCATTGTGACATTCTTCTTGCAATACTCCATCAACGTGGCTGGCATCTTCGCCGTAGGTCGCATTGGTACTATCGAGCTTGGAGCTATATCATGCAAGTGTCAATCGAACCCAACCCATTTTCTTGAAGAGCTAATTGCTAATCGTTTCTTGTGTGACTACTAGTGGCCAACATGTCTCAGGCAATATCATGTCTGGCGCCTTTCCAGGGCCTGTGTAGCAGTTTGGACACCCTTTGCGCCCAGGCGTATGGATCTGGACACAAACATCTTGTTGGTTTGCAATGCCAGCGCATGGCGTGCTTTCTCCTGACTCTCTCTGTTCCAGTCATTATCCTCTGGCTCTTCTTGGCTGAACCCATCTTAAAGTTCATGGTACCAGACCCCGAATCTGCTCGACTAGCAGGTTTGTACCTCCGCGTCATGGTCTTTGCCATCCCCGGTATCATCTTATTCGAGTGCGGAAAGCGCTTTACCCAATCTCAAGGCCTTTTCCGAGCCACCACATATGTTCTTATATTTGCTGCCCCATTCAATGTCTTTCTCACCTGGCTGCTCGTGTGGAAACTGGGCTACGGCTTTGTCGGTGCACCCATCGCCGTGGCCATTACTGAGAACATACTGCCCGTCCTTCTCTTTCTGTATGTCAGATTCGTTGACGGTCGTGAATGCTGGGCTGGTTTCAGCAAACGTGCTTTTTCCAATTGGTGGACCATGATTCGTCTGGCGCTGCCCGGCATGATCATGGTAGAGGCCGAGTGGCTGACATTCGAAATTCTCACCCTGCTAGCCAGCCGCTTTGGATCCAACTACCTCGCTGCCCAGAGTGTCATATCAACCATTACATCCATTTCATACCAAATACCGTTTCCCATGTCAATTGCCGCTTCTACCCGCGTGGCCAACTTGATAGGAGCTGGTCTCGTTGATGCAGCCAGAACAACCGGCAAAGTGGTACGTTTCATAGCTTGCACTCCCCCCGGTGGTCCGTATTTACTAATTCGCGTCAACTAGGCTTTTGTCGCACATTGCGTTATTGGGATTTTCAATTTCACCATCTACAGTGCCCTTCGATACCGCCTCCCCCTCCTCTTCACCGACGATGACTCCGTCATTGCCATTGTGGCAACAGCCTTGCCTGTTGTTGCCGTCATGCAAGTCTTTGATTGCTTGGGCGCCGGCGCTCACGGCTTGCTCCGAGGCATCGGCAAGCAGAGCATAGGCGGGCCCGTTAACCTGATCGCATACTACGTCATCTCGTTGCCGCTGTCACTGGCGATGGGTTTTGGCCTCGGCTGGAAATTAAAAGGCCTATGGGCCGGTCTTTGCGTGGGGTTGTGCCTGTGAGTTCTCGTTCTCGTGATGAAGGCTCTGGATTTCTTGACTAACGAGTAAATGTAGTGTATCCATTGTTGAATATACATACTTGCTGAAGACGAATTGGCATCACGCAGTGAGGGAAGCAGCGGCTAGGAATGCTGCCGGCTAGAAGCCGAGACGAGGATGCGCAGTTCGTTCAAAAGCCGTGTTTTTTTTTTATAAGATGTATTATGCCGGATGAGAAGCTTGGTTTCTAGACGATAGAGTATTTGTTTACGTTGAGGCCCATAGCATATTAATACCTTGTGTAACTAGTTGCAGTTGCTTTAAACTCATCGGGTTACCGAGATGTTCTCTGAATAGTAGGGATACCATATATAATTTGATAGCTAGTATAAGTAAAAAGACATTGACCTAGGTCTCACTACAACGACTTGATAATCAAGGTCATCACAATTTCATTGCCAGCTATTCTCAGATTTCCAAGCCAGTAGATACCTATCGAAAAGCTTGCTCTCACAAGGTAGTTGGCAAATGGGCCAGCACGAAAAATAACTTGACTTCAACAACGCCTACGTATTCCTCACATATCTGAGATTTTCGAATTTTTTTTTATAGGTTTTTTTTTTTCACACCGCCGACCAGCCGCTTTCGTCTTTACAATTGGGATATTTAGATGAGAGGAAGACGAGAAGAAAAAAAGGAGAAAAAGATAAAAGACACGACAAATTGCGCACCTGCCTCTCACTCGAATCTATAAGATTCTAGCGTTTCCAAGTACTTGGAATGCACGTCCTCATGTTTCTTCCCTCCCTTTTTTTTATTTTGAACTATGACACGCCTCGTGCCGTTCCGTAAAAAAACTCCATAATAGAACGAACCAATTACATACATACTTGAGAGGGGAAACGCAGCAATCCATAGTAGAATCCCCCTTTTTTTAGCCAAGCATAGAATGGGTCCTGATGGCTTTGGGGCCGAGCTCACTATTTCGTTTTTGAACAGCAATTAGCATAACCAAACTTGTTATTGGGCTAGTTAATCCAGGGGGGAGAGAGAGGCAGTTTACTTACTTGTACTCTACCCTGCTTAGGCTCATTAAGCGCTGTGCCTCGATTGCCTGGGCATCCATATTGGTGTGCAAGCAAAACGCAATCCGCGCGGCCACCTGCGCACCGAGGAACATGGCCTCTTCAAACCCGTTCTTGGACCACTCGCTCAGGTAGGTTGGCAGCGTTGCCGTTTTGATGCTCGTAGGCGTCTGGCTGTGGAAGTGGTGGCCGCTCGTGGGGCCGGCGGCCTCAGACCCAGCCTGCGGAGTAGCCGCGTTGGCAGCCTGGCCGCCGCCGCCGCCGCCGACGCCGAGGGTGCTTGCCGTGGTGGCAGCTTGGAGGAGGGGGTTGACGCCGCTGGAGGAGAATTGGTGCGGCGCGCCTGTGAAGGAGCCAGTGGGCGTCTGGGACCCCGTGCCGGTCGGGGTGGCCATGTTGGAGGGCAGCTCGGACGTGAACATGGTAGCGGTGGAAGGGGAGATGATGTGTCTAGCCTGGAGGGTCTGAAGGATGTTTTCTCTCAGGCCGCGCAGGCGCGCGCCGTTGCCTACGAAGACGAGGTTGTCCCAGCAGGCTGGGCGCATGTACATGTCGTCGATGCCCTGGACGGTGCGGTAGATGGTGCTGACGATGCGGTCGATCTCAGCGCGGTCCGCGAAGAGGAAGCGTTCCAAGCCGACTTCAATGTCGCGGCGGATACGCTTGGGTCTCAGTTCGGGGGCGGTGTTCTCATTAGATGCTTCGGCTTTGGTCTCTGGCTCTGTGACAGCCGGCGCAACTGTAGTAGTCTCAGGGGCTGGGGCAGACACTGGAGGTGGCGCATCGCCATTAGCACTTGGTGCTTCCGGTTTGGGTGCCTCCTCTGTTGGAGGTGCGGCAGTTGCATCACTCGTAGTAGCTGGAGCAGTCTCCTCGGTTTTGGGTTCGCCTCCCTCCTCGTTGCTCGTCACAGGCTTCTCATCTTGCTTCTCCTCTTTGGGCACCGTCGTCTCTGCGCTAGATTCTGTTGCTGGCGCTGTTGCTGGCGCTGATTCTGGTGCTGGTGCTGGTGCTGGTGCTGGTGCTGGTGCTGACGCTGGCACAGGCACGGCGGCGGCATCCGTGCCGTTCTCCCTGGGCTCTGGCTCCTTGGGGAGTTCCTTGGGGAGTTCCTTTGGCAGGCGAGGAACTTCTTCCTGCACAATCTCTTCGAAGAAGAAAGTGTTACGCACCTTCTTCGAGTTGGGTAGTCGTACAGGCTTCGCCTGGGCCGCCTCAGCCTCCTTATCCTTAGGTTTTCGGCCAGGCTTGCCCTTCTCCTTTTCTTTCTTAGCGAGGAACTCCTTTGTCTGGCCGCTTGTCACAATTGTTGCCACGTCCAGTACGCCATCCTCATCAACCGCGGTATCCATTGGTTCGCCATCGTCGCCAAGGGTCTGCACAGGATTGGGTGGTTCATTAATCTTCGGAACATCTGATGCTGGCTCTGGGGCTGCTGCGACAGGCTGCTGTGTAGGTGGAGCCGCACTCTCAACAGGCAGCTCAACCAAATCCTTCTCTGATGGAGCATACGGCAGCACTTCGCATATTGTACTCTTCTTCAGCTGCTCCGCCATATCACGGTTGAAGCCCTTGCCCTCCAACAGCTTCAGCAGCTTCGACGTGAACACTTCACCTCCGCTAATATGCCGTCCGGGTTGCGGTGTTCCGCCCACATCCATATGGTTGACGACTCGTCCGTCGTGAATAGCAGTAACATCTACCTTTTCGTACCCGATATCAATGACGGTCAGGTTGGGCCACTTTAGCCCATATTGTGTTGCAATGCCGCTGTGAATCATACACAACGCAGGGGTCTTGGTCTTCTCGAATATGTACCGTGCAATGGTTTCGCAGTCGGGGCGCGTCCATTGTGGCGACGCCATCAGCATGATGGGGGTGTTGTGGTATGTGTTGGTGAGTATGCCGTGGACATGGTCGAGAAATGCGAGGAAGGCATTCATGTGAACAATGCGACCACCTATGAATCAGCCAACATGTTAGCAAGCACCCCGTAGAAGAAGAACATCGCACAATTGTACATGTCATTCATGTCCCCGAGCTTCCCATAATCCCAATTGACCTTTCAGCAGCCTATCACCATACCTTCAATTGGCCACATGGCATCCTTATCCTCATCCACATCCTCAACCCACTCCTCTTGCTCCACGCCATCCACTATCTTTGTGCGCTTATACGTGTAATGTGGCCGCCATCCATCTTCATCCTTAAACATCCTCGTCGGAATCCTGTGCGCTGGCGGCGTGAGCTCACTGCATCCCAGCTGGGCCATGGTCGTCCGGCTGCCAGGGCAGATGATCAGGATCTGCTCCTCGCGCCACTTGCCCGCCGCGCTCGCCATGGTGTCGAACAACGCTCTTCCAATGGGAGCCTTTCTACTGCTTCTGTAGGAATTGTTATTCTGGTCCAAGAAGTCGTTCTTCAATGGGTGACTGGCTGCGATAGCGACGGCGTTGAAGCTTCTGATAGCGCTTCTGATCGGGGTGTGTGTTCTGCTGCTGCGACGCGAGGGAGTTGAAAACGAGCCTCGAGCTGCTCTGTGAGCGCGCAGGCCATAACGGTGTGGCGGCGTTGGTGTGGCTTGTGCATCATTGTTGTTAGCGTCTGTGGCGGTGCGGTTTCCGATGCCATGAGAAGACACGACAATACAGTCCCCTGTTTCACCAGCACAATCTTGTTTTTTAGGCGTTGCTGAGAAATTGGTTTCTATTTTTCCAAAATGATTCCTCTTCTTTCTCGGAGTGGTCTTACTGTCATCTTGTGCCATTATCGCTATTATTAGAATATCTGACAATCTATTGGGGTGGCGGGTGGCTGCTATCAGGGATGACCCAACTTGAATCACGTCAATCACAGTTGAAAAAGTAGAAATATTTATTTCCAAGCATTTAAATTGAAATAAGGGCTTTACGAGGAATTAAACCAAATCATTGAAGAAAACTCAAGCAGCAAAAATGTGGCGAGTCGTCGACTGCCAGGTGAACGGCAGCTGGCGAACGTTTCGCAGCATCTCGGCGACTTACATCAACCCACACGCAAGTCAACAATTACAGGGTATCAATTTTACTCCATCCAAAGCTGAATTACAAGAGAATATTTCGTTGGTTTAGTAAGTGAGATCGGCATTTATATTCCAAAAAAAAATAAAAATAATGGTATTCATGACAACATGCTCTGTGGATAACCTCATCAAGGTTTAATGAGACCGCTATCTCGAGTTCTCCATTACCAGTATCCCATGAAAAAAATAAAAATAAAAACACCTCGGTATGCAGTATCCTGTACGCGGCCTGTATGGCGGCTCGTCACTTCCCATCATAATCATACATCGAAATTCTCCCTTAGCAAATCAGCCACCAAGATGAGCAACTAGGTGAATGTTGCCTTTAACCCTAGTCTCCGAAACGCCATATTTTTATGAGGCAATATTGACAACTGCGCCTCTCCACGACCAGTGCAGCCCCGTGTCGTCGTGACAAATGAAATATGAAAGTTGCCCCAATAAGATCCACGCCAAAATTAGTAGTTAATATAGTTTGACACCCAAAAATCGTACTCCCATTCTTCTCCAGCCACCGTCATCTCATCATGATATATTCGTCTAATGGCTCGCCGCAATCGGGGTATGCCTGACTTCGCTGAAGGGTGAAAATGTTTCGTGGTCGTTAGGCTTCTCAGCCTCCTTTGTGGTCTTCTTGGGCGTATCCTCGGCAGTCGTGTCTTCGATCATTGAAAACCTTTGTTCAGATGTGGGTGTGGTCACGGAGGATCCATCCATGCTCCAGCGGTCCTCAGTGACACCAGTATAGATGGAAGACGTGTGCTTCTTGTTGAACACAGAGTCTGAGTTCTCGGCCTGTTCATACTGAGGTTCATTCAACAATGTCTCCTGTGACTGTGCCATATCTTTACCAGCCACCTTATTGCTGGATGCAGTCTCAGTGTCTCTTGTAGCATGCCTCTCAGCTTCAGGTTGCTCAGCCTCTCCCTGAGACAGCCCATCGGCATGATCCGACCGGTGTTCTGTGACAACCTCGGTATCTGTTGATTTGCGTTCCTCGTCGCCATTCAACAAGTCCGCCTCATTAGAGACTTGTCTCAAGGGACTCTTAAGCTCCTCCATCCCCACCTTGTTGATGCGCGACATTCTAGCAGGGCTACGTTTAGGAAGTGGTGGAGGTACTCTCTTGGCAATTGTCACCACATTTCCCCTAGCCTGGATCATTCGAGAGGCAACCGCCTGAGTCCTTGCGGGTTGCACTGCGGCAACTTCAAAAATCACAGGTTCCTCATCGTCATCAATATCATCCTCATCGGCATCTTCGTCAGCATCTTCAAGGTCCTCCCCATCATCGCCCTCGCCCTCATCTTCGTCCTCGACATTCCCCTGCTTGTCTTTGGTCGGTAGAGTTTCATCGTGAGGACTCTCGCGAACTGTGGCTGCGGTACCGACTTGGTCTGAAGACTCAGGTGAGTTTGCAACAGCGGCATCATTGTTGTATTCCTGACTAAAATGTCGAATCGGCGTGGTGTCAATAGTAGTATAGTCAACCTCCTCGTCTTCCTCTCTTACTGACGAAATGTATGCTGGTGAAGCCCTGCCGTTACTGTCACTTGGGCCTGGGCTGGGTGTCGTCTCTGGCGTATTTCCAGAATCGGTTTGTGTTCCTATATCAGTTGCTTGGCTTTTGATTGTGCGTGACGACATGTAACTGCCTCGGTTGCTCCTGGAAGCAAATGTATCCATACTCTGCCGGCTAAACTTGGAAAAACTGGGACTCATAGGGCTCTGATTGAGGTCGTATAAACTGCTCGTTGGTCTCAGCCGAGACCCAGCCTCGCGAATCTCAAGCCCGGCCATTTCCAGCGCCAATACTCCGAATGGATCCGGATCGTCGGGTTTAGGAAGGCCAAAGGCGGGGCGGGGTGATGCAGGTGTGTTCGGAGTAGTGATGATGGCATCACCAGGAGCGGGCTCTGCGGCGACCTTATTGATGATGGTCTGATCAAAATCGGTTCTTCCCTCCGCCATCTTTATTACTTCAAACAGGGGCGTGGTCTCGTCCACATGACGAGCGACATTTCCAGCGAGGATATCCATATGGGTGACATCGCTATGGTAGAACCGCTCGTTCTCGTTACTTCGCTCAGTCAAAATACATCCGCCAAGGTTGACATGTTGGTGTTGGCCACGAGCTTTCATGTACGTTTGTACAGAATTCCCCAGGTCTCTCCAATTGACATCCATTTCGTCCGAGTCAAGAGGAACGGATTCCCCGGATCGAAGGTGCACATCTTCACCGAGAGTGACACGAGACCTTGTGATTGCTTCTAAAGCTGCTGGATTGCTGATAACAAGAACGCAGTCGTAGACATCGACACCGATAATGAAACTGAGAGTCGGTGTATGCAGCATGATACCTGAAGGCGGGGACCAGGTGCCATCTGATTTTCTTGCAATCAGGATGCCAGAACCGCCAGATCCCGTCATCCATAAGCCGCTCCGCATGCAAGTGAAGACGGCGATACCCGCCGCATTTTGTATAATTCGCTTAGGGATTCTCTTGGGAATTTTGACAGGCGTCTTTGGTTCCGAAGAGGTCGGCGATGAAGGAGAATCGGTATCGACTGGGGCTAAGTAACCATCAACTACACCAAAGGATGATCAGCATGGAACGGCGACAGTAAGCTATGCGTGCATTGCATCAAAGTAATGGCCAAAGGCCAGTCTGTACATATTGATAATAGTCAAACGAAAAAGAGGAACATACCACAAAATGACTTCAAGATGCGGGCAGCTTTGTCACATTCAAGGTCCAGAGTCGCCGGCCAGAATGTCTCCCGCTGGACCCGCTGAATATAACTATTGGCAGCGGCGGTGTTGATCTTGCCAAGTCCGTTTGGAGGCTGCGATGTCCTGTTGGACCACCCAAACAGACCACCGCTCTTGCGGGTGCTGCCGGAGTTCCTCTTCTCCCAGGAGGGCAGAAATGAGGAGACGCGCTGCATGGTGGCGATTCTGAAGGCCCCTCGGCCGTCAAGTATGGATCGTCACCAGGCAGCGACTCGCACGTCCGAAGGGGAAATGGCGACGGCGGTGGGAGAGGGATGGCAGCAGCTCTGCCGTCGTTTGAAGTTGCTGCTGCTGCTGGTGAGCCGATGACGATGGCGGTTAAGAGTTTGGGGGGTGAGGGTGCCAGGCGGCAACGAGGGAGCAGGCTGCCTTTAGCTTGGCCGGTGTTGGTGGCGCGGAGTGCTGCCACTAAGCAATTGGGGGGGGTTACGGGAGCAGAGAGGCGGCTTTCTTTGGCTAATGCTCAGGCCCTGATCTGGATTGGAGGTGTCAACACCACACAGAACTAGTAATGACGCTACCGGTGGATGACGGCTGACCAGGGCTGGAGAACAGTGGTGGAAGAGGGCGAAAGAGGCCTGCAACTATTATTAGCCAGCTGGGTGGAATGGCGGCGGACGGGAGCAGCAGCAGGGCTCCATCCTTTTGATGTGTGCACCACATGCACATGGACAAAGTTGAACGACAAGGGACGGAGCATGGAGTCCAGGTGTTTGGCCAGGCAGGATTACGGAAGACCTACCTAGGTGCTGAGACGGGGCTTCACCTTTCAGAAGGCCCCCCCCCCCCCCTTCAGAGGGTGGCCTGCAGTGGCCGTTCGCTGTCATTGGGCCCTGAGCTGCCTGTGGGACGCCTGAAGCGGGGCCCAAATGGCCAGACGGCCAGCGGGCGTAAGTGGCTGCATGCCGCCGGAGCCAGGGGCTAGGGTGTCCCGGGGCGGTTTGGATGGGGGGATGGATGATGCATGGCCCAGCCTGCACCGCAGCTGCAGGGGCAAGAATGGTGGTTCATGTTATCAGGCTTTGGTTTTGGCCAAGCAATCATGATGGACTGATGGGCGGCTTGCGCGATTTGAAGGGGTCTTTTTTTTTTTTGCCCCTTCGGTAATTATCTCGAGTGCCTCAATTCGTATTACATTCTGACAAGAGAAGATAAAGGGGATTTTTGAAAGACAAGTCCTGATCCTGATGCTGGTCTTCATCGGTACGGAACAACTCTTCATGCGGGTATAGGTTAACCTCAACTCATCACCATCTTGCATCGTCGCTGGAGACTTTCTCTGCAAACAAACTAACTCAATCCATCACTCGCTTCCTAGGAGAATCGTGGGGTGCCGGCACTCGAAACAGGGGCATTTATGCCCGTGGCAATCTTCTCTCACCTTAACCCTTGGAATACCTCATCGGCCTGCACGCCAACTATGATCGTGCAGAGGGCTTGTATTCCCCAGTTGCCCGTCTAGCCTCAGCATCCTTCAGCTGCCTGCCCAAAACCGGTGTGCAAGGGAAATGCCGGTACTCATTTATTTCACGATATATTGATTGGAGGAGTCGTGTCGATAGGCCGAATCCAGCCGCCTTATCGATCGAGCAGTCCACATTGTCAAAATGCAAGTTCGCCGTCCATCCAAAATTCTCGCTCACCCCGCCCTGTGTCTCCATGCGAGTAGTGAAGGTCCGTGTTCCACAAAACCACAACTGAATCATCGCAACGCCCACTCTTTAACGACCCCAGGAACAAGAAACACATCTACGGAGGTGTGACGAAAAGCGGCAGACAAAACAAGACAGAAACATTACATTCGAGCTGTGTCTGGTCAGGGCAGTCATTCCTTCAGCCTAACCACTAGCAACTGCAACTATTCGATCTATTAGTCTAGATGACGGAGTGACGCCGTACTGCTACAATAATTTCAAAGAGGAGGCCAATGCCGAATCCACAAAATGATAGACGTACACAATTCTACAGTACATTCCGACAATGCCGCTGAGGTCAGCGAGAGAGTGTAACCTAGGGAGAAGGCCTGGCGAAGCCATCAAAGGAATGATCCATACTTTTCGAACCTTGTGGAACCTGTCAAAAAAAAAAATTGGTCCAGCCTAGTTCGGTCGCGTTTATGTTGCTGCGACTTTAAAAACAACGGGGAGAAATAACTGATTGGACGTATTTGCCTATCCAACCGGCCTCGAAACCATCATCTTCTGAGCGCTGCGGGTGTACGGAAGATTTGCAAGGCTCAAGAATCCATTAGGATCCAGTTTGTAGCACACGCCAGCCTCGCCGATGCAGCCTCGTCATCTTCATTTATTACCATGCAATGTGGCGCCTTGTCTTCTGCCTTGATAGTTCATAATATCTATTGCCTGCCGCAGCCACCAATCCGGTGTATGTTGGATGCGGAGCACTTAGTTGAGGGAAGCTGAAGCCAGATCCGAAGATACGACAACAATAACATCCAGAGGGAGAAAAAAGTCTGTGCTCCCACCCTGCATACGATGGGCGGATCTAAACACGATGCGCCTAATATTAAAGAGATTTTGGCGTGGTGTTAATCATCCATTTACCAGGCCAGATCGGCACCCGACAGCTCGGGAGTGCGAGCTGCCACAGGGGTCCTCCTTTGTTCACTGGCGGGACCCGCTCATCAAATTGGAGATCCAATCTATCAATCGCCAGGGTCTTTGTTGTGTATTCCGGATTTTTAACATTGGGCTATTTGCCCTGTATCACAATCATTCCAAATTGGACGCCGTGAAAGAGGCAAAACACATCGCGCTCCCGAACGAGACGGTTGGAACAGGGTTACCACCAAAGCATTGTGCTCGTTACATACATAATTACTTGCTCCGCACAGGCATCATCCCCCAGCATACAGTACGATGCTGCAAAAAAGAAATAACCAGGTGCGGGTCAGATCAAGCTACAGATGAGTACCTGCATTGCCTTGGTTAGTCCTGCGATTGTCTTCCCTGCACCGCAACACTACCAATGCATTAGTCCGGGTCCATTTCAGTGGAACTTGCCCTTCTGACCCCATAACTTTTCTTTTGCCAACTCTGACATGATGAAATGAACTGAATTTGCTGCAGTGGCCATAGCTCAACATATTTTCTATCCTAAGATATAGCAGTCGACCATTCTCATGGCACTTTCGTCAACACCCGAGCATCAGACATCGTGACCGAAATAACGGATCAGCGTCTGCTGATCTGCCCCGATAAAGGTTTGTTGTCGCAACGTCCTCCCTTTCTTTACACGTGGTGCAACGACATCCTCGTCAGTGACGTAGAGCAATCAACACAATAGGCGAGTTTCTCAGACATTCAACAATCGCAAAAAGATGGATCCAACTACCTAAGGTACACGAACATAGCATGAGATTACAGATGCAATATCCCTTCGAGTATCAAACCAGTGAGAATAATTGTATTGCATGATATATGGGTACTTTGAAGATGACAGCCCCTAATAATCCGAAATATTCCATTTGTTGGTTAATGTCTTCCCAACTAGCGATGCGATTAATAAAGAAACACGGCCACAAAGGCGCTACGAGAGCACAGTCATTGGTGCAAAGGCTGGGCCATCTTGACCCCTTGCAGATATGTCTCAACTTTCTTTTTTCGTGTCGGGCGTTTTCCCACAGCTTTCACCAATTCGGCTGGTAGCTGCGATATCACATCACCACACCGCTGCAAGGTCTCGCCGTGGAGAAACAAAGCAACTTTCAATTGAGAAAAAAGGTAATATCCTAGATAATTTTGAGCAAACTTTTTTTTTTTTCATAGGTAAGTCGAGATCGTGAATATAGCCATCTCATTTCTGGACCGCTACAGTTTGCCTTTCCCCAGGTAGCCCATTGCTTGGAAGCCTTTTTATTTGAATATCTTAGTCTTAATATGTGACTCTGCTTCATATACCATCTAATCATGACCAAGTCTAAATTGACTCGTCAAAATAACCAATACCATCTCAATGGGGGGGGGGGGACTTAGGGACGGTATCATTTTATGACTCAAACTCTTTGAACTCCAGCCCAGTTCCAGGGCCTCTTATCTGCTTCATTCGTCAGAGGGACGTTGCCACAGTACTCAACCTCTGCTGGCGGGTTGTTATGTGGCCACCAATCTGTCGTAGCGAAATAGTCCTTGCGAATAGCCTTCTTTATGGGCTTTCCCGACACTGTTCGAGGGATTTCCTCATCATCTTTTAGGATTCGCAGAATAACAGGCAGCATAAAGCTAGGTAGACTCTCCCCGAGGTCAGAACGAACTTGAGTAAGGTTAATCTTGTCGGTGTTGCCAGCAGCTCTGGCAACGCGGATGATGGCGGCGCAGAGCCCTCTTGCCTCGTGGTCTGGGAGAGCAAGGGCACAGGCTTCAGAGACATATGGCAGATCTGCCAGGCATTGCTCTACTTCCTGCAATGGGATGCGATACACGCTGAAAAGGCAGACTTCTCATTCTTCATTAGCTCGCTCAGTCACACAAGATTCGGGGATTACATACAGTCGGAACTCTCTCGACCGACAAAATAATACTGGCCGTCTTTTAGTTCCGCAATGTCTCCTGTTTTATAGAATCCTTCCTCGTCAAAGGCAGCGCGAGTTGCTTCCTCGTCTCCGGCGTATCTTGTCAGGATCATGATGTGAGCCTATGTTTGCTTGCGTTGGACTCGACTATAGGGGAGGGCTGGCAATGCTTACCCGAGGAGCATAAGGGGGCTCTTAACAAGAATCCCACCGCGGGATCCTTCTGAAAGCTTTATATGGACATTGCGCAATGGAGTCCCAATCAAGCCCTACACACAGATTTTGTCGTTAGATCGCATCGTTATTGGTCCGCGTCTGAAAGCTGATAGCAGCTATAGATAGAGCAAGAACTCACGGTAGTTTGGGGGTCCTCCCTCGTCATGATAATAGGGCTGCCCATCTCTGTCCCCGTATAGATGAAACGCAATGGCAAGCCCGTCAAATCAATCCAGAATCTCTTCGTTGACGGATCGATTACTCCACCAGAGCATCGTAGGTCAGATAATCCTTTAAACCAGCTAGCATACAGCATACTCCTCCTGCTTCTCCTGCGGTACTCTCCCCGTCTTGTCGTCAGATAATAACTGCTTCATCTGTCCTAGCAAGCGTGTGCTGAAGTTAAGATGAGTAATCCTGTGGTTCTTCAATGTCTGTAGCACAGCCTTTGCGCTCCCGCTCTCGCCATGCGCATAAACGTGCTTGCCTGTCAAGACAGATATGATGAGTGTTCGCGCTCCACCGATCCAATGCGCAGGGTAGTAGTTGACGGCTGCCTTTCCCGGAGCAGCAAGTTTCGTTCGAGTGAAACAGGCCCTCCGTAGGATTACGCCCTTCGGACGGCCAGTTGTGCCGGATGTGAAGAGAACCAAGCCAGGACTATCTGGTGATAGCTGAATCGCTTCGTCAATCTCAACACCAGAAGTCTGCGCAGGCTCTGAATCCAGCGAGATGGGTACAGTGCAGCATGTGCCGCCATGCTCGTTCACATAGGTTGCTATCCTCGCGGCGCTCTCGGTGCCATCTGCCGCAACCAGCACACAGGTCGTATTCGTGCGCGAGAGAAAGTAGTGCGCTTCTTCCGGAAGAATGCTATGCCCTTCACAGATAAGGCGATTAGATGGATGAGTCTTTTTACATTCGTTCGTTTGTATTTACTAGGGTGGCCCTCTCGCGAGCAACACATACCAAGAGGAACGCAAGCTCCGCCAACCGCCCGAACAGCGAAGAAGGCAACCAGGAAATCATAGCCACTGCGAGTCAGCACCGCAACATAGGGGGCTTCTTGACGCAGAATCCCCCTACCATCCAAGGCCGAGAGAGGCAGTTGCATTCGAAGCCTTTGCGTCGTCTTAAGGACGTCCCCTAGAAGTTGGGGCAGGCTCTTCTCATAACCGCATATGTCATGGATGAGCACGCCTGCGTCTGATCTGGTTCTAGCAGCATGCAGTAACCCGACCAGAGCAGGGTCATGCGGGAATCCATGAGGGGTTTGGAGCGTCATGGCTGGGTTGCTGGGCCGTGTTTCTCTCTCTTACATACGTTATACACAGATACAACATGCAATAAGGTTACACATACGGAGACATATATATATATATATCAACGATCTTGCGCAACCCTGAATAAAAGAGCAAACGCCTCGCAGCTAAGTATGGGCTACGTAAGAAATTACCTATAAAGAGAGAGGCGGCGGCCATCACTTTCACCGCCTTGGGCTGAAAGTATATCCAGTATCTGTAGCACCTAGGGGGTGGTGTTGAGACCTGTCCATCTCATGCAATGCAGCCATCTCTGCGTGGGCCTTAACCTCGACTGTCTGAGAAACTCCAAGCCCCCCTTTTTTTCTACGGCGGCGCATAAGGTCTTTTTTTTTTGCTTTTTTTTCACTTACTTAGGCTTTTTCACTTGCTGTCCAAGTTAGTATTCCAATTGCTTTTGTCTCGGCTCGTGTGCTCTAGTGACTTTTGGGGTCCAACCTATTCGGCTCTTGCATGGCGCCACGGGTCTAGGGTTGTTGTGAAAGTGCCGGTGGAGGTGCATAGGAGAGGTAAGTAGTGTGACAAGCGCATAGCTTTAACCATATCATAAGGGGGGGGGGGGGGGGTTAAACGACATATTGAATAAGAAAAGGTTCTTGGGATACATCAATCACTTTAAAGGACTTTGTCTTAAACTGTGGGGAGCACTGCACTCCATCATCATCACAAGGGCGTCAAGTAATAATAGTTGTTGGCCCCTTTAATGCAGTAGTGCATGTGACATTGAGCCATCTTATATACTCAATTGGAGCAATCCATGTATTCTGAATAGCGTGACATAAAACAGAAAATATTCATTAACAGTTACCCAATTGAATATGGCAATAGTGGCATTTCATTACCAACAAGTATAAGGGTACTACTCCTTATAAAACGTTGCTAAAATCCCGACCCTTATGGCCAATGTATTTCCTTATCCCAACCCCACTATTCCAGAGTGGCTAATTGTTAAGCTATACACGCAAGGTCCAAGGACTCGATCCTCCATTCTCATCAAACTCACTTCAACCCCCTTCCCCAAAAAAAATTGCACAACCTCATCACACAATGCATCATCATCACCATCCTCATCGCCATCTACCACAGCCACCCTCCCTTCCCCCTCCCTCCCTCGCGTAAGCCTCCGAGGGCCCGACTCACCCCTCCATAATGTTCAAGTCAGTACTTAAACCCCGATCCCACCCCATCTCCCACCCCAGGCACCGCTCCGCGCCCAACTCACCATCATATGCTTGCACCCAGAGCCTATCAAAACCTCGCTCCAAAGACCCGCCTCGGTGTAGGCGCCGCCATCATCACATGGGGCTGCATCGGCCTCTACCTCTCCGACAAGGCAGAGGAGAAATTTGGCTACACGCCGTCTGAGCAGGACAAAGAAGAGTTGCGCAAAATAACGCCACGGGTTATTCCTGTGGAAAAGGGACAGCAGGAACGGTGAAGACGATGGCGGTGGTGTGTTCGCGTGTTTTCTTTGGACTGGCTCGTCTACACACCTGGGTAGTTGGTACTATTTCATCACGGTGCAAAGTCACGGCTCGTTGTCGAGTTGTGTTAGTATACAAACTAAACTGAGCGAGCCTCCGCTTCCTCGTCCCATGGGTGGGTGACGTGGCATGCACAGAGAACAGGAGGTTTTTAGATAGTCCAATCAATTAACATACAATTCAAGCAACATGATTTTTTGGTCTACTTGCAATAATTGCTTTCTGTTGGTCATCTGCACCATTCTAAAAAGAGTCCTGTACTCAACAAACCAGACGATTGTCCACAGCCCACCAACCCTTCACCCCCCTACTTCGTCCTCAAAAATCCCCCAACCATCCTTCAAATCACCAGTTGTTGTTCAGGACCCTGTTTACATAGGACAGAGCACTCATCATTAATCAGCCCAGCCATGAAGTCGTGATGGCTCATCGGCATGCCCTTGCAGCCAGCCAAAACATCCCTCCCCCGTTTCTATCTTGGATCGAAGTCTAGTAAACGCACGTGTCAACTCCACAACCGTCTATCCGTACTGAAAATGCATTGCAGAACAAAGACGCCACCAATGCCGCCCCCTCGATGCATGCAGGCATGGCAAGTCAACTGGATTTGTTGCGCACAAGGCCATCTGCGTTGTCAAGAAGGTCCACAACGATGAAAAAAGGAAAATGCAAGAAAGAAAATGACACAAACGCAACGCCTCCTAATGCAACCTCCTCCAAAATGTTGTTTTTTTCCTCAAGAACTTTTGCCCCTAAACCCGCAAAGGAGTTCCAACTTTGATCAGCCGACATGCCAACCAACGAGTTCCGACATCTGAAACAGAAGCAGTACAGAGTCTCCCAGCATTCAAATGCTCTTCCCAATGTGATGGGTCCACTTGCTGAGGGATCCCAAATTTATCAAATGGCTGATTTGGCGAAATGTTTCTTGCCTTGCGAGCTGCATGATAAGATTGTCACATTGATCCACTAGACCAGCGGCCCAAGCTCCATGTCAATAAAAAAGAGCAGAAAAAACCAGCCGAAGGCAGTACTGAACAGACATCAAAGTTGCCGGTATTCGGCACAAACCTTCCATTGCTTAATGGTTGGTCGTGTGAACACCTTGATCAAAGTGCTCTCAGTAGCGAAAGCAACAAGACTACGCAACCGGTGGATATTCCATTGCGCAGAAATGACCATGGCAGATAAAATCGATTCACGTAGAGCTAGCAAGTTGGATGAGATGAAAAACTGGATGATTCCAACTGTTTCCGCTAATTGGCAGAGGCAACGTTGGGCTTGCGGTCTGTCAATGCGGCTAGATTAGGCTCGATTTTGATTTCGGTCTGCGTCTGTCCATGATTAGGGGTTGAAGAAGAGGAGTTGACTTGAGATTGATGCGCACCAGCCTGGAAGACCTGAGACCAATCGAGGCCAGGTTGTTGATTCGGGTTTGAACCACCATACATGGGAATTCCGTTCTGGCCCGGGGGCATGCTGTAGGTAGGCATCTGCTGGTTGTTCATGGAGTTAGAAACATCACCGCCATAAGGCTGAGAGGCACCCATGACCGGACCAGTCATGTTTCTTCGGTCAGTGTTAGCACCATTGTCGAGTCGGCCCATGCTGCTAGACCGCGATAGCTGGCTCTGGTCACCAGCCATGCTGTTCATACCATCCTGGACAGGAACCATGCCAAAGGGGTGAACCATGCCATCGTTAGTCATGTTACTCAAACCGTTCAGGTGGTTCAGATCTCCATTGTCGAGGCCACCCTTTTGCTGAGCCTGGGCGTTCTTCTTAACATGAGCGTGGGGGTGAGACAGATGGCTAGCACCGGTAGGGTTTCCACGACGGATGGAGCACTTTTGGAAGTGACGCTTCAGGATATCACTTCGGGAAAATGTATCGCGGCAGAGGACACACATGTAGGGGCGGTCACCGGTGTCTAGAAGCTGCGGTCAGCGCAAGTTAGCACAAATGGCCTGTATAGAGTACTTACGTCGCAAGAGATGGCGCTTCAGGTGCTTGGCGTGAAGGTATGTCTTGGTACAATGAGGGCAGGGGAATTTTCCATCAGCATCCTTGACCGGAATGACCGTGTTCTTAGTTCCGCCAGTTCCTGCAGCCGGGGCAGCAGGCCGGCCCGGGGCACTAGGCAGGATACCACGACGACCTTGGGAGCCTACGACATGAGTGGGTTGCTCTCCGTCCTGGAGAACAGAATTGGGCTGCATGAGAGAGCCCGGGCCGTAGGGGGAAGAAACCCCAGGCTGTGACATTATTCCACCCGGAGGCATGGGGCGGAGAACGGGAGGACCGCGGCCGCCGGCCGGAGCTGGAGCAATGGGCTGTGGATGCGAAACAGCAGCGGTCGATTGCGGCATCATGCCAGCAGAGGCGGCATAGCCCTGATGAGGCGGGTAGGGGTTCTGAGCCATGGAGTAGACACCGGGTCTTGGAGCAGGTTGAGAGGTCTGCTGCTGGTAACTAGGCAGGTTGTTTGAGGTTGGAGTATTCGGCGTTCCTGGGGTTCGCGGAGTATGCGGGTGGCTACCGTAGATGGGTTGCATGGCAATGGTATGAGGCTGCAACGGCGGGAGCGTCTGCGGAAGGGGCGAGCCGGTCTGCAGCTGGTGAGGCGAGATGGCAGTGGGAGAGGGATATGTTTGTGCCGCAGAGGTTGTGTTTACACCATTGGTAGGGTAATGATGACCGTCCATAATACTGCGCGAGACGCGTCTCGAGATGAGTTACGGTG
The DNA here is from genome assembly GCA_930272545.1 of Sphaerostilbella broomeana. Lineage (NCBI taxonomy): Eukaryota > Fungi > Ascomycota > Sordariomycetes > Hypocreales > Hypocreaceae > Sphaerostilbella > Sphaerostilbella broomeana. The sequence goes on along the minus strand of CAKNET010000053.1, from coordinate 89,779 downwards.
TCGCAGGAACTGACGACAACCTAAGGCGAGCAGCAACGACGGGGCCAAGGGCGGCAGACAAGACGGGACTGGCAGCCAAGTGAAGTCGACGACAAAGACAAGTCGATAAAGGCCACGCGAGATGTTTCGAAGAGCGGTTGCAGGTGTCTGGGGAAGGTGGAGGTTGGACTTTGAGGCTCTCTCGTAGCAGGTCCTCTCTCACAGAAAAAAAGATGTGGTTAGGGAACAGTTGGAGTGGGGAACTGGGTCTTGTTCCTATTTTATTCTGTCCTGGGGGCTCGACTGTCAGGTACCAGCGTGTATAGAAGGGGCCAGAAACGGAAAGGTGGGTGGTGTGGATGGTGCGAGGGGGTGCAAATTAGGGGGAGGAGGCGTGCGTGGCAGGGAAAGCGGCCAAGTTGCCAAGGTGGGCGTCAGAAGGGGGGGGGGAGGGGGAGGGGGGAGGGTGGGTATGGCGTGGCGTGGCGACAAACAGCGGCGGCGCGCGATGGGAAAGGTGTGTGCGTGAGCAGCCAGCAGTCCGTCAGGTCAAGCAAAAGGACTGCAGTAGACCCGGAGGTACCTGTACGAGTGGTACAGAGAGACGAGCCCTACTCCGTACGTTTGGGTAAGTTCCCTTGGGGACCTTCGTAGGTATGCAGGCTGCTAAAGCAGGTCGGTCGGCGATGGTGGTAGGAATCAGTTGAGGCCAGCCAGCCAGCCAGTACCAGCACCAGTACCAGCACCAGCACCAGCACCAGCACCAGCACCAGCACCAAATAGCAACCACAGAGGCACTCGGCGCAAGTGGATTCGGCGCAGCGGAACCGTTGGCAGCGAGGCGCAACTTGTTCGACGACGTCGTGGTCCACGGCCGGTCGCAAGTGGAGCCCTGGTTTGCGTGCTTCCAGCACCACCCGGAGCCAGAGAGGATACCCTCTATGTCGGCGGCAGCTGGAAGCTAGGCAGGAATCACAGGTAGGGCTCCTCGGTACTGGGGCCGCCGGCGGAGAGGGGACCCAGAGGCGTAGTTTGCGTATGCGTGCTTGTGGTTGTGCTTTGTGTGAAGCCGCCGGGAAAGATGGAGACAACGCGAAACAAGAGGGAGGGAAGAAAAAAAGAGGCGCCTGGGGTACTTACCGCGTGGTGTTGTGTGTCCGCAAAGACAAGGAACTTCTGATGGAGACTTGCACTCGCGATGGACGGATGACGGTCCAGGGGGCTGCTGGGTTTAGACGTGCAGCTATTTGCGAAGGAGGATGAAGAAGGAAGACTGATGAGACGGAGAAGAGAAAAGACAAGCAGCTGGATAGGTCGGAAGACCACGAGGTTAGAGAGAAAAACGAAAAGACTCGACCAGGAGATAGAGAGGGCAAGTCTGATAGCCGGAGAAAACACGGCGAGAGGGAGACAGAGGAACAGGGCACTCCGGCAAGGTACCAGGTTCCGGGTACCAGTGACCTCCAAGACGCGACGGACCAGGGAGGGCAGAGAAGAAATTTTTTATGAAAATGGCGCCTTGTCTGTTTGCAGCGGTGGACAGCGACAGACCAGCAGTAGAATAGGCCCCGGGTCTACTGGGCTAGGTACCTACCTAGAGTAGGCAGGGAGGGTCCTAATTTTTTATTTTTATTTTGGTCTGCATTATGCAGTACATGCTACATACGTATAAAGTTTTTAGGCCGAATTTTCTTCTTGTTCGCCACACACCCAGCCGTCGTAAAAAGGTGCAGCAGAATGATAAAAAATAATAATAAAAACAACAATATTAATCATGAGAATAATCACAATTACAGCAAGGGAAAAATCACAACACAAATTCCCTCGTCGACTTTTTCCTCTTCCTTTTTTTTTTCTTCCTCAATTCGGTTCGACGGTGGATTTACCTATGGACTAGTCGTGTTTTATTCTTGATTAGTCTGCCTGCCGCCACCGCCCGATCAACGCGAAACTTGTAAGGTACATTAAGGTACTGACCATCCCCTGCCAGCGCCATTAGTGGCCCGATGGCGCAGAGCGTACCTGGAAAGTAGTTTGTCGGGTCTCGCACACTTGCACTTACTCGTAGTTGCTGAGTCGCTGCCGCGCACACCAACAAAAACTCTGAAATCGTCTGAATCGCCGCCATTCCATGATGACACTGCAACTCGCTGCTGATGCAATTTTCCGGAATAGTCATTAGCTTCTGCCGCGCATCTTTTTTTTGTTCACAAATTCTGTTTCCCACTGGACCTCCGACGTGGTTATTTCCGGGGTGGCCATCCCTCCCGGCCTGTCTGATTGGCGCTCTGTCGACGACCACAGGAGGTCATAGGTACGAGCACATACAGTAGTTATCACAATTGCCATCTTGGCAAATCGACCAGAGAAACATTAGGGAGTTTACTGATCCTGGCCCGTCACGACAGGGGTGTGTTGTTGTCTTTTTTTCTTCTCCTGGGCTCCAGCAAGGATCTGGTTTCCGGCGGCAGACGGTGCCGACCATCGGGGCTTCTGGCAAGGTCCACAGCTCGACCAGCCTTCGACGAGTGACAGGCTTAATCGACAGCAAGACAGGATCCTCTGGCGACTGATGGAGAAAGCCCCTTCTCTAGGGAATAAACGCGGCTTGCGCTCTAATATCCCCAGGCCAATGCTCGATATCCTGTCGACGTATAGACCACTACGTAGCCACCACGATGCAATCATCCACGAGTCTTGCCAAGTGGCATGAATACTACCGTGTCCGGCGCCCAAACATGTTCTTTTGTCCCGTTTGTCTCGTCTCATTCCTCTTTGCCGCCCCTCGGAGAAACCAGAAGCCAAAGGCCACGCACTAGTCGGACTCGATCCTCACACGCAAAATGAGCGCCGTCAGCTTATTATTATGGTAGCGGAAGAATAGTACTCACGACACGGAGTACGAAAGGTGCATACACAGCATCGTATTGGAGATACTCCCCCCTTCACACCACCAGACTCCCCCAATCACCGATAATTAGCCAAATTTCCATTCCTTGGTCTACTCGGCAAGCACTTGGGCTCTCTGGACAGGAGGGCAGCATTCGTGCGCAGCACACAAAAAAAAAAAAAGTTCATTGCAACCAGCCATTATCACATTACCTCATAGGTTTGGTTCCAGTGGGCGATTGGGATCGCCGACGTCGCCGTCAACCCGCCAAATTGTCGTAGTCGGCTCTGCCTCTCAGCCAATTCATCTCCGACGATTGCAACCACCACAGCCACCGCAAACAACGACTGCATCCGCCGGTTAAGTTTGTACAGTTGTATACGGAGTACCTTCTCTCGCTGTCCTCGCATCCTGGTCGCTTGCGTCCTGTAACTCCCCTCACGCTACGCTAAACAAAAACTGACTAGTCATGCAATACCTCTCCTAGCTTATACCGTCATAGTGGTAGTATTGTGGTCAGTACAGCCAGGACAGGGCAGAAGCCCACCCAAATTGAACTGCTTCAGGTGTTTGAGATCCGCATCACGCGGGAGGTCAAAATTCAAGAGATGCAGATATCACCGCCAAATTGCCACGGCAATCAGCCTCTTGTTATCACATGAGTCTTTAATGCCTATCCGGGCAAGGGAGATGTTAGGTTCGCCTGCATTTTACCGCCCTGCTATTATCGGTTCACAGCCAGCTGCGGCGGGAAAGTGAAAAGGCCGAGTACCAGGAATCAACGCTATTGATGAAATTTCCGTACGCGCCAAGTTTGATTTGTTACGCATTTCCCCATTAGCGCAACCTGGTCTCACGCCCACTAGTACTTACTAGCAGAAGCCTTCGGTAGGGAGCGTCGAAACAAACCCATAAGCGATCATGTCCGTGTTTGCACGAGTCAAGATGTGATCGGTATTAACGCGCATGTTTGTGCGAGTACAGGGTGCATCATTTCCGTCAACCTGGACTTTCAAGGTTCTTCGTCTTCGTCACCTGTTCAATTGGGAAAGACAAACAGCCGGGTCTCCGTGGCCGAGTTGGCCGATTCGACGACTGAGGCAGGCCATCCGCCGGTCCTTTTTGCAGAGGAGGTTTCATCACTTGGTCCATTCCACCTTTAGTCCGACGGATTCATTCTGCAAACTAATTATGTGCTCATTTATCGGCGAAAAGAAACGAAGCCTTCGCATATTCTCAACCAACGTGAAAGCTGTGTTGAACTCACGCGTCTACGCCCTCCAAATTCTCCCCTGCCTCGTGTCCACAGAACTTGTGGTCCCATCTTGATTCAGAATCGTTTCACCGAATTTACAAGGCAGATCTCGAGTGGACCCAGACACCATCCCCCCTCCCACAGGATCCCAAGGTCCTTGCGTCCCCTCTTCACTGGTCCATCCAGGGACAATAGGGAGCCAAAAGCTTCGACTTTCAATCCAGAAGCTCTGGAGCCGTGAGCGGTGGAGTCCTCCCGCGAGGTACGCAGATTTGGAGCCCCCGTTTCCTCGCCCCCAGGTGAAGCTGTTGGTCCGGGTGTCAACGCCTCGCGTTAGCTCTCTTGAGGCTCTGTCTACAGTGGATGTTTTTTTTTTATGACGAATACATTGAACAACAGTCCGTACAAGTGATGTGGGATTCCCAATCCTCGGTTCTAGCGAGAGATGCCTCTCGGCGGAATTGAGCCGGCAGTCATAAATTCCGTGCTTTGTGGGAAAATGCCCAACAATTGTGCAAAACAAGCACCAGCCGCCGCAACCCTTGTCCACCCAGCTCTGTCCGCAAGAGTACTTGTAAGTACGAGGCATAATATTGTGTGTACCAGTTCAATGGGAAACGATCTTTTCTTGGTCTGGCAAGGATCATGAGCGGTTGTACTCCGTACTCCAGCACACAGTCGAACCACACACCCAATCCCATTCAAATTGACAGCGATTTTGACACAATTTAAAGTAGCCGCGCCGGCTAACCGCGTAACATATTTCGCACGTGGAGAATGGGGCTCCGTCCCCAATAACTCTGCTACTTTTCGTCAAAACCGGTCATCATTGCATTCTATCATAGTGTTCATATGGCTCCATGTCTTTCATGAGATACAAGGGGCCTTTCGACCGCACCAGTCGTCGGCCTTGGGAGGTTGACGAATCCAACCCCAACTAATTTGGCACCTGCAGCATAATTACGTCATGTCAATTTTTAATTTTTTTTTTTTTTTCACTTCCTCCTTCATTTGTACTCTATCATTGTGCGATTTGCTCCCAAGCGTCCTCCGATTAAAGGCAGGGGTTCTAACCCGAGTTTGCTGCGCCTCACCGCCTGACGTGCAGAAATTTTCGCCCTTGTCACCTCATGAGAAGCATCTTATCGCCGCGAAAAGAGCTTGCGAGTCAACTCCTGTGACTAGCGCAACGATGGTAGCTGAATCTAGACAAGCAGCATCCCAACCAACCGCCTAAGCTGACAAATAAGATTGTCATATTCTCCCTCTACACCCACTACCCAAAAAGGTAGCCATGTCCGGCTACAGCTACGAGAAACTCACCATCGCTCACCAACGCATGGCCGCCACACCTTTTGTTCGACTCTATCTAGCCTGACCGGCTTTCCTCCTCTCCGATGATGCAGAACTTTCCGGCTGCCAATTAAGATCATGTTCCAGACGCTTATTCTCTCCAATACCACCTGCAGAATGCCGTGGGTAGGCGCTTACTTCTAGCCATACATGGTAGTGAGCACAAAGTCGAGCGGACGAACACAAGCCGTCGCCAATACATAATCCCTGTCTGTCACTGATCCGGAACTGCTGGAAACGGGAAACCGATGATGCCATTTGATTCCCCTGTTGTGGCTGGATTGCTGGTAGACTCTAGAGGTAAGACAAGTCTGGGCTTGTTAGGGCATCGGATTTTTTAGTCAGTCTATATGTCAGGATAGGCCAACTCAACTCAATGGACGGTTTCAGATTGGCCATACATTGTATTCCAGCCTGCTGTCATGCGATCGCTCGTGCCAACTCCGTCCCAAAGGATAATTTCGATATGACAATGGTGGTGGTTGCCAGAGTGGCTACTTTCTCCATCTTGATTCACTATGTACTGTTTCGGCATTGGGACCTTGGGCAGCGTTCCTGGCGATGAAGCGGGACCCCGTCGTAGGAGTGGAGAGTCATTCTTGACTGCCGGTCCGAACTTGACTTCTAACCCCGTTCACGCTGCATTCTCAGATCTGTCAAACCAAGATTGATTCGGACACCAGCGCCTGCGCCTAACCGATGGCGTTAAACCTTTTGGCCAGTGCTTCGGCGGTGATGAATATTGCCTTGCTTTGCAAGATGTGACGTTTTCTGGCGAAATTCCCATTTTAGATGGAATTGCCAGCTAAATTACATCCTATAGTGCCGCACTTCGTTTTAATCACATCACATAGTCTTCGGCCAACCCCGTGGAATGTTTACGACGGCATATCCAATGACGCGCATAAGTATTCCGCACTCCGGTCATCCTACGGAGTAGTGGGTCGCGTATTCATATTCATCGGTTAACGTTTTTGGTAACTCATCTTGTTGGCACTCAGGTCTGCCATCAATAAAAAGTCATCGAGCATTGTGGCGTCGACTTACCACCAAGCTATCCAACATTACCGAAACTCTTGCCGCCACTAAGATAGGATGTTTTAGAATATATTTTATTCTCTTGACCCGGTAACAACGGATACTTGAACAGGCTAGGCTCTGCTTGGGCGCACCACACCCACTCGACGTTACAGTTGCCGTGCAGAACATCACTTCACTGACTGTGACTACTGCTACATACTACACTGTGCTTCGTAGTCCGTACGGGGTGCAGGGTGTAATTTTCATACGTCACTCGCACCTTGAAATAACTCCGAAGTTACAGGGGGCCTCATACACTTGGAGCACGAACTCTTTTACGACTTACCCAACTCAAATATTCTTCTTGCGTGCACTCCTTGCCTTCAAATGAGCGGATATGGATTTTGAACCAGTGGCCAAGGACTGACAACTGACAGCGCCACCAGTTTCTCTGCCAGAAACTCCCGACATGATGCCTAATCCAGAGTAAACCTCGTCAAGAGCCACAATTGGGACACTTCCACGTGGATGTGACTTCATGGCATTGTACCGCATAGGAAAAGATCCGTCACGCGGCTTGCGATGGGGTCAGGCTAAAATAATGATTATAATAGCAGAAAAGTCGTTACTATAGGGTAGATCTCATACTGCCAGGTTCACAGTTCAGTAATCGACGATAACAAAAGCAGGTACTTGGCTCGTATGTTCGAGCTAAGATCATCAACTAGCACGCCAGCTACGAAGAAGATATGAGCATCAGGTATGGGTGAGTCAAGTACGAACCTATTGCCTGGTCTGGATTCTCTGGATTAGAAATGTACTTCCCCCCCACCCGGAATTAACTAACTTGCATCTATGCAAATTTACATATTATTACTTCTGACAATACTGCTCTGTATGATGAGCATACCTGGGAATTTTTTTTCTTATGGTTGTCGATGGACTAAAGTTCCACTGTAATGATACAGAAGATTAGATCCGAACCATCTGATCCATGGCCTGTATCTGAAACTTGGCCAAATCTGTGATCCAACCAGAAAGCCAACGCCGAAGTGGAGTGCAACAGCAGCTCTAGAAGTTCATCGGATGGGGCACAACAATAATTTCTGCCGAGGTCCTCCTCGGCTGTCGCGAAACTTCTGTCCTCGCAGAACAAAACGACGATGGAAGCACTGCTAAGCCCCCGAAATGGCCAGGGGACCATTCTTCCGATCCCTCACCCTGGACAATAGACAAAATAGCGCGGGCGACATCGGGACAATATCGTATGCAAGTACATACGTACGAGAACACACGTCTGGACTTGGGGGGTTGTTATTCGAAGAATTCGGCTGCCTGGAAGGGTAGTGTGGTGTGTACGCAAACTTCGGAAAGGCCAGGCTTCTGGTTGAGATCAATTTGCCATTGCCACTTATTTATTACCTGGGACGTGTTGCTGCTGACAGTGAAACTTGGCGCACGAATCAACGCTAGGCATTTTGGGGCGCGAAGCAACAAAATTTCAAAACGAGGGGGAATTGGAAATGAATACCACGATGGTAGCTTGCTGTTCTCGGAAATGGATGGCTGGGTGTAAAGGGGAGGGGAACAAAAAAAAAAAATTGTGACTCTCCGACGCCTTCTGACCAGTCGGGTTTGCAGGAACCGGCCTGGTATCGCCAAGGGCAAAAAGGTCTCAGATGAAGAACCCCCACGTTGCAGCGGAGCCCAGAGACGGACGGGCGGCGGCTACAGTGCGATGCGACTTGCTTCGTGCATACATACATACATACAGATATACACACTCACTGCAACTGGGCAACTGGTTGTCCGCGGCGTACAGAACATGACCGTGACACGTCAATGTTGTCAAAATGCATGCGCTAGGTAGGCAATCCAGAGAACTCTATGGATGTGCCAAGACGACATACAAGATTCCATCGATCTATAGGTGGCATGACGAGCGACACACGTCAGGGCGTCCTGTCGAAGATATGGTGTGGTGTGAGACGGATATCCTGACACAAACAAAGATGCTCAGAACGACAAAACAACCATGTCCATGATCCCTGGCCCAGCAGACGTGCAGCAGCAGATGGGGCCTATTGCTGAATCTAACGCCTTGAGACCTGACGAGCAACAACGATGAGATAATTGTACATAATAATTGCGGTCCCTTTCTTTCTTTCTTTTAAACCCTCTTGCTAATACATAAACAGCAGATTCGGGTTGGGCATAACACGCACGCCACGCGAATCACACACTACCCATGGCGATCTGGACCTCTGGCAGAACCTTGGGTTTCGCTCAAGTAAATCATGTGCATATCCATGTACGCCTGTTGCATTAGCACCGCTGCTGCTCATCAGGGCTTTTAGATTAGATGGTGCTGCCTGGCCTTGGGGTGTTTGCGTGAATAGTTAGTCTGTCGGTCAGCATCTACATTGCATCTTATACACGCACAGCAGTCAGAAAGGGCAAAAAAACCGACCGCGGCTGGTTGGGCAACAATACATTACCATACATGCCGCTAACAACACTCGCGCACAACCTTGGCGAATAAGCTCCACGGGGACATTTCCCCCCGGTCACTCACACCCACCATCTGTTAACGGAGGAGAAGAGAAGAAGCCATCGCGACCACCCGGAAAGCCACTGATACTGGAGACAGCTGTCAATCTATCATGCAAACATGTTCAAATTTGGCAGATCTATCTTCACGGCAAGTGAGTTGGATCGCCCCGCGGCTCTCGTTGTGCAGAATAGAATAGAATAAAATAAAATAGAATAGTGAGCGACACCGAGTTGCGCCGATATCACGCTGCATAGAAATGGGCAGTTTTGAGACCCTTTTGATCGATATTCAATCTCAAACGAGGAAATGTCCCCGGCAATTTCAGACATGTCATTCTTGTCAGCAGAGTTTTCATTGTCCTTCCAAATCAAGTTTGTTTGGCATGAGGGCGTGAGTCTTTTTTTTTTTTTTGTTTTGTTTTGCTAGACAGAGAACATTCCTCCAAGAACTTGCTAATCTTATTGCCGGTGACGTTAGGCCCGGCCTGTTGGAACGACCATCATCTACACTCCATCTACACCGTCAAAAGCATATATTGCAGCAGAGCCGCTGCAAAAACGAAGCTTTTGATAGTCTCCACCGTGATTTCTAACTGTGAATGCTCGCCAAGTGGGCCATGACTCTCCTCGTCCACTGGTTTCAACAACTGGACGGGGCACATGAGCATGTAACCAATACATGAGGTCAAACTAACCTGGCAACCCAGGACCCTAAGTGCAGTGCAGTAGTAGCCGACTCCATGTCTGTCTGAGCGGTCTGTCAGGTCAGTGGCTTGCCAGCCTCAACTTGTTAATTTTCTATCAAGCAAGTCTCTTGCATGGTGTGTCCCAACGATTTGGCGTTGAATCGTGCATATGTACTTTGAACCGAGTCATTGTCGCCAGCATCTGTCAACCGTTCACGACACAGGAAACATTGACCGCCATGGTGTTTCCCCCCCTGGTCTTTACAGAACAGTTAGTATGGCCAAGGGAGATGCCAAGGCTGCTTATTCACTTTGCTTACCTGGTTCTTTTCCTGTCTGAGCCATACAGCTGTGACCTGTGACGTATTACGGAGTGCTACTACATGTCATATTTCATATTCATGTTAGAGAGACATTGGACGAAAAAAAAAAAAAAAACCACCAGAAATCGCCGGCGCCCGCCATGTTGAAGCGCGCAGTCATTCAAATAGGCCATGTCTCGATAAATCCCGAAGCAGCGGCAGTGCACAGGTCGGCCGGTGGCCTATCGGCCGACGGCGCTGGTAGTCGGTGCTTGGGCGACTCGGAGTGGCCGTCATGTTTGCTACCACCATGCGTGTCTAGGAAACCTAGTAAGATATTGAGCTGACAGGTAAACACCTGAGGCGGCTTCCACTCCGAAATCAAAACAGCATAACTACGTACAATTGCTCAGTGGAAGTTGCTTTTGCAACCAGCTCGTGAGCGGCGAAAATACGGAGCAGTCTGGCGCTTATATTCATAGTTCTTTTGCCCCCCCCCCTTCTTCTCCTTGATCTTGGCCCTAGACGGTACGGTAGAGTCGCCTTTGAAGCTTGAGAGGTGTCACATTCGCTCTTTATTTTTTCTCTCTTGTCTTACGCTTGTTTGTTTGGTGATTCGATCACATACTCGTACATGCATCACTAGTGATTAGCTGCTTGGCATCCTTTTTGCACGTGTGAGCGACGACCAGCGCGTAAAACTCAAGGCGCAGTACGTCACTATGGATTTCAAATTCAAATCGGTCTTATGACAGCATTTCCACCCGCTTCGACCTATAGGATTCTCGTCTTGGCGTGAATTCGGCTTGTGTCCGAGACAGCAAGCAAGCAAACAAACAAGCACGAACTTTTGAAAAGAAAAGAAGAAAAAAAAGGGTTATAGAGAATAGCTGAGAGGTGAATGCTCGGCGGGAATCGAATAAAAGGAGCCAATCGCCAGCTGAGGCGAAGATAGATTGGCGTTTCGGCATTTGGAGGGGGGGGGGGGGGGTGTGGTCATCCGTAGTTGTGTTGGTCATCATCGTTGACAGGGCTTTTCGTGATGTCCTTGGGGGGTCAGGATGACAGGATTTGCTCCCTGTCTTGACGAATGGAGAAGGCAGCCAACATGGGACAGAGACGATCTTCTTGGGGTGACATGTTTGACGATGATCCGTGGTGTTGGGGTAATCAATGTGGCTCAGCGCTTTCGTTGCTCTTGATGAGACTCTTGCCCAGGATCGATTCTTCTTGCTTCGAGGTGAAGGAGGACAGCTCGGAAACCTAACTGAACTTACGCTGTGTATAATGTTCTACCTAAGCTTGCTAAGGTAGGTATCTAGGTAGATAGGTTGTTTGTGTAAATGGCGTGTAAAGAAACGGAGGTAAACAGAAAAAAAAAAGATCCGATAACAATGGTAGTACAACAATAGCATTAAAAGTGACATCATACTCCTCATCTACTATAATGGGATAAAACCAAGGCCTGTTGCTTACTGAAAGGACCTATTATATGAATGGTACATGGGGAGGACAGAACGCGCCGTTGTCTGTGGGTTGGGTTGCTCTATTTCTGCATCGACGACTTGTTTCTATCCGTCATCATCTCTAATACTACTATACTATGCCCCAAACCCGTCGATTCCGCTTTGACAAGTCGATGAGTCTCCTCAAGAACGTAGACTGCTTCAGTGCCGGCCAGTTCTCATCGACAATCGCAAACTCGGCATGATGAGACTCCCACAATGCAAACCCGCTGAGCCTATTCTCGCCGCTCGTCCTCAATATGGCATCGATATGCGGTAATCCCATTTGCGCCGAGTACGTCTGGCGGGAGATGTCGGCCTCCGTGATACTCTGGACTGCTTCCCTTGGCGACAACCCCCCCCCAGTGCCATCTTGGCATCCACGGCCATCTTCACAGCGCGTGTTATCTCTGACCGGCCCCCGTAGCCGATGGCGAGTTGGAGGTTGAATTTGGTGTTGTGGGCTGCTGTGGATGCTTCGGCTCTGACAATCACGTCGTCGAGGTCCTCTGGGAGGATGGATCTGTCGCCGACGACTCGGAGACGCACGTCCGGGATGGAGAATGGCGCATCGCCCACCATGATTTCGCGGACGTACTCGGCCATCATGGAGAAGAGCGGGTTGAGCTCCCGAGGCCCTCGCTTGAGGTTGTCGTCGGACAATGCCCACACAGTGAGGTTCTTGACTCCTGCGCTGAAAGCCCACGATATCACCTGAAGGAGCTTGTGGCCACCGACTTGGTGGCCGGCCAGGACGCTGCCGAGTCCTCTATGCGTGGTGGAATACCGACGGTTGCCGTCCATGATCACGCCGAGGTGCTGTGGTTGGCGGGAGGCCCCGTGAGCGAGCTGGCCGCGGTAATACGAGCATTTGACGAGTTCGACAACGTCTTCGCGGAATCCAGCAACTACGGGCGTCGGTCGTTTGTCAATCTCCATCTTCGGCAGGTGGGCTTCCAAGTCTGATAAGCGCCTGGGAGCCTTTTCATTATCGGACGAGCCTTTCAACAGAGCATCACCACCTTTAGTGCCAAAGATCTCGTCGTAAACGTCCACCAGCACATTCCCCATCCGAGGGTTTCCTGCTACCAAGAGGTCCATGGTGCCGCCAAGGGTGAGCATCTCGGGGCACATGCTGTAGTGGAAGTACGAGACGAAGCAGTGAGCCTTTCGCACGCACCACCAGAGCGGCCTTGCGAATATGCTGTGGCTGCGGCCTTTGTCTTTGTGTGCTAAAACACGGTTTGATAGTGTCCCGACAAAGCCTTGGAAAAGAAGTAATTTGAGCGAAGTCAAAGGCATGGCCAGGAACTTGCCAACCCCTTGCCGCTTCATCTCGCTTCGAACACTACACAGCTCTACATGCTCCTTATTGGTCTTCAGTAGCTCTTCCATGTCGAATGGCAGCTCTTGGCGTAGATATTCCTCTATTTCGGCCATCGTATCTGGCACCTTCCGCCCCACGTCCTTTGGATCGAGTTTATCAGCCAGGCCCATAACACCTTTGACGATGCCGTCTACGTGTTCGGGAGATAAATCCCCTAGCAGCTCATGCGATTTGACAATCCCCGTACGCAAATGTTGCAAACACAATGAGGTTCGTCTCAAATACGAATAGCCGAATCGGGCGGTGAAGCCGCTGCAGCCAATCTATGACCTGTTGTCGTTCTGAGCTGCTAGATCGGACGACGACGATGTAGATGAATGCCAAGGTGCGGATGATTCGACGCCAGCTGTCTGTTTTGAAGGTGCTGTGTGCTTCGAGGGTTCTTGCGAGGCCTGGGTGTGAGTACTAGAGAGCGGAGGCGACGAGGACGGCGGAGAGCATGATGTCGCCGCGGTCGAAGAGGGCATGGAGGTCCTCCAGGGAGAGATATTTGTTTCTCCATATTGGTTTGGTGGACCGGATGTCCTTCCAGTTGTGGATGAGGAAGGCTATGGTGGTATAGGAGATGACTGTGATGGTGGTGAGAGGACGATTACGAGCAGGGAGCTCGTTAGGAGGAGCTGAGAATACATGTTGGAACCGAACGAGTTCGGCACAGCAACTGCGACATAGAATTCTGGGGAATTGGAATCTATCAATGGATATATATATGTATATACACACCATAAGGCTTGCGATTTAAATATATGTTATTAATAGGTTCACGATCCCGAGCCCTCTTAAGAGAAGCTTCGTCACTTCGTGTCAGTTGCCACTCCAACAGATGCCCACACTTGTGCTTGTCAACATACCGGGATACTTCTACCGTGGTAACGTCCCACAAGCCTTGGATCTGCGTTTGGTCATCTGTAGCAGGGTGAGATGGCATTACCTATCCAGCCGGCTCCATATACCTACCCTTATACCTGTCTCGCATATCGCCAACCTCTTCACTGGTGGCAGTAAAAAGCGTGGTAAATGATCCCTCATCCTCACTGTCCAGCACACGCTGCATGAGTGGTTCCATGAAACCGGCAAAGATGCCCATAACACCATCGCTTTTCACGGCCCCTGGATGAACCGAGACCGGAGATGATGTTGACTCCGCGTTGGTCGAGACGCCGTTGCAGCTCTTGTGTAAACATCATGTTTGCTGCTTTGGCTAAGCTGTATCGCATCATGTCGGCAGTGAAGATGGGTTTCAGCAAGGAACGATACTTTCCACGACTCATAGGGCGGACGGACTATCGTATAGGAAATCTGGTGAAGGGAAATTAAAAGGATAGTCGGATGGGAGGAATACTCTTACGACGTTGGAGGATAGCGTGACGACCTGGACATTGGCGCTTTCATCGGCTGCGGTGGCGGTTATCAAAAGTGGAAGCAGAGCATTGGTGAAGACGAAATGGCGGACATGACTTTGCCATGCAGATGATTTAGTGTTAGACAACATGCTTTAGTTTGCTGCATTGCTGAGAAGCCACATACCAAACTGCCATCGTCATCTCCCACCCGGCTTCATTTGTTTGTAATTGAGATGTCAGCTGTGCTGCATTGTTGACTGCATGCATGCATTTTTACAGATTGTAAGCCGTGCTCTGGCTCTGTAATTCACGCTCCTTTTTATCCTACTCCATGGTTTACTCATAGTAGTGATTGGAAGTTGAAACCCAGCCTTATAAGAATGGCTCTGCAACATTTACTACGCTGGCTTTGTCTTCACCTATAAACACGCATGAACAATGAATAAGCTAATCAGTTCCTCAAATCAGCAGCAGCTGGCTGGCTAGCCATCAAGGGCTTTGCGGTTTGTGCACATGTCACATCCTGGTGACGTTGCTTCTTGGAGGGCCAAAGTCTGATCGCACGCGGTAAAGAGCCCGGTGGTTCCGCAGAGAAGAGTTATCGACTATCAGAATAGCAAAGTGGCAGAGCAGAAGAAGAAGAAGAAGAAGAAGGGCGGCGGCGGCAATGGTCGCCAGCAGAGGGGGCTTGCAGGCAATAGAAACGAACGGGTTTCTTGGGAAGCTTGTAATATGGGTTCTGAAAGATCCAGCCTAAGAGGACAGCGAATTACTAACACCGTCATGTCTGGCATCTGTATTCAAGCAATGAATGGATTGCATGTTGTAGAAGCTGGGATGATGACTGGCGAAAGACACTGCTACCTAGGTAGTCTGTGACCATCGAACCCAGTAGGAGAAGCAGCGTGTTCGGGAGCAACATATTTAAAGAAGACCATTAAAAAAAAAAAAAATTAAAAAATAGAATAGGATAGGATAGGATAGGATAATTGCTTACAACAACTTCACCAAAAACCACCTTTAATAATAAGCTTATATCGCAGTCTTGCATCACCAACATGAGGGCATTGACCAATAATACCTAATACACGTAGACTTACCTAGGTAGGTAGGTATATTATAGTGCATAGGTAGGTACATCTTTAGAGCAATTGATCGCTTACTCATCTAATTTGGAGGTTGCGGGTGGAGCCAAAGGACACTCTGCAGCCATCCAATCAGGCGTCGTATGGCTCAAGTTCAGCATCCCAAATTTTGTGTGTATGAATTGATTGACGACAATTGACAGCCTCGTTGAAATCCTCGTTGTCCGTTCCCCTCCTCCCCAAAACATGTCAATTGCGGGCTCACATGCGATACGCGCCTCTTCAGGCTGCGTATCACGCTTGAGTTCTCCTCTCCACAAAGTTCCGACATTTTCTCAAGCATCAAGACGAGCAGCAGCAGCAGCTTCCTTCTCGACGACAACGCCGCAATGTCAACGCAAGACCAAGGACAACAACAAGAAGCGGGGAGTCAGTAGCCTTTACGGATCCGGCCCTCGAGAGCCGTTATCAATGTCCGATATCCCACTGCCGAAGCCGCGCGAGTTCAAGCCCAAGGTCGAGGTGGATGAGAACCACGGGCTGTGGGGGTTCTTCCCTGCGCCGGGAAAACTGCTATTCACGCCCAAAGAAACAGAGGAGCATGGACGAGCGTGGACGGTAGAAGAGCTGCGAAAGAAGTCTTGGGAGGATCTGCATGCCTTGTGGTGGGCGTGCTGCAGGGAGAGGAACATGCTAGCGACGTCCAAGGCGGAGCTGGAACGAGGAAAGTATGGGTTCGGAGAGCGAGAGATCGATACTCGAGACGCAGAGGTAAGGAAGGGAAAGAGAGAGATATTTCACATTTGCGAAATTCTGTACAAGTCCATGATATTCAGAGAAGCTAATTTGTGGCCATGTTGACAGGTCTTGACAACGATGAGGGCTATCAAGCACTCGCTCACGGAACGGTACTATACGTGGCAGGACGCCCTTGAGGTCGCCCAGTCAGATCCGGAGATCAACCTGGATGGAGGAGATGGCCAAGTCTACACGCCGTCTGCTTACGAAGAGGGCTATGATGGGGGCCAGGATAGTTGGGCAGAGCCAGGCAGTGAAGCCGTGGGGGAAAAGATAGTGAAGGAGCAACCTGTTCGATGAAGAAAAAAATAATAGAAAAGAAGAAAAAATCGCTGGAGAAAAATCACAAATGCGTGAGCAGTGCCAGCCGTGTGTTGCTGTGAATGGCATGCATGGAGGCATATGCTTGGCGGGTGTATCTAGGTAGTATCTATCCAACACACCATGTACGTTATATATATATATATATATATATATATATATATATATATATGAAGACGATTAACGATATTACATATTTTGCCCAAGATATTACGATACAGGCACTGCAAAGTGTGTCTAGTAGGCAATACCGAGGTTCCGAGGCAAGCTACCCCGGAAGCAACATGGATGAGTATTGAGGGTTTCATCTCTCTCTAGTGGGAAATGATGGCCAGGCCACATTGGGGTGGGGGGAATCATTGTGAAGAATAAATGTACAAGTATAATCACACGGAACCGGCAGACCAACGTACTGTCTTGTCGTAGATGGAGCTGCTTTTTTAAAATTATGTATGGAATTAATTCGTAATAGAGGAGGTTGTCAGCTACTGAGCGTGTCCAGGGGAACACAACCAGCCTCCACCGCCATATTGATGCTGGGTTGTGATGTGTCTGATAATTTAATAGCCGGGATGAAGTAATTTAATGGCGGCGCTCTGTTTCATTTCCTTTTTCGATGGCATTAATTGCCCGGGAAGAACAGAGGGAGAGAGAGAGAGAGAAAGAGAACAATGATTTTGAATCATGATAATAATTAAATATAGGTACCTATTTTACTTTATTTTATTTTAGTTGTTTGGTGAGATATCAGATGGGGGGGAGTTGGAGACGATCACATGGAGGCAAGTTACCAGCTTAGGTACCTCCCACCTAACGTACCAGGTATAGGTATATAATACAATAAGATACATCCAATGCCTTATTAGGTACCTACATTAGGTACGGAGTACACTCACCTCCTCACTCCAACCTAATCCCATGCATGCTGGCCCAGCGCCTTGCGACCTTAGTTGCTTAGGTCTAGGGAGGTACCTTAGCTCCAACAAGGTGGAGCGCAATGTCTCCTCCCTCTCCCCTCGCTCCCTCTCCAGCATTGGCGCTTTGCTGCTGCTGGTTCTCCGCACTCACCGATGCTTCGTTCTCCTTTGGAACCCCGCCACTTTCAACCCCTCCAGACCAGCCAAACAAAAGCTCGCCAACTACTCACCAGCACCCAACATAACTTCTTTCGACCTTTTTTCCCCCTTCTTCTTCGACCTACACTAGGTTGACGTAATCTCCTTGCCAGCTTCTATTTTTCTTTCTTCCCTCCCCTTATCACGGCCAATTCCAGACGACGAAACCAATATAAAACCCCATCATGGAGGAGATTGCAAAGGAGTACGATGTCATTGTCTTGGGCACCGGTGAGTGAGGATGCCTGTTGCTCTGTAGTCACCACCAGCTGCCTTGCGGTGGTGGCGGGCAGCTCCATTGTTTGATTTGCACTGTTGCTTATCCATTTTTTTTTTATTTCGTTGTCCCTAGGTTTGACCGAGTGTATCCTTTCCGGGTAGGTTACGATAGCGTCCGAAGCTGATTATTGCATTGTCGAATGCGGGAAGAAACATCTTGGCTGACACTGTTCTTTGCAGCGTGCTGAGTGTCAAGGGCAAGAAGGTCCTGCACATTGACCGTAACGATCATTACGGAGGGTACGTGTTGCAGCCCGAATTCCATCTTCCCTTGAGAATCTACAATCCGTTACACATTGCTCTATAGCTGTCAAAACACCAAGAAAAAAGCTGACTGAGAATCCGCCCCCAGAGAGGCTGCCTCTGTGAACCTCGAGACGGTAAATGATCCGCCCCAAGATTTTAGATCTGCGCCGTGTCTGCCCAGTCGATAATAGAAACCCGAATCATCTAACAATCTCTCATCAATGCAGCTCTTCAAAAAGTACGGCAACTACCAAAAGGGCGAGGAGCCATGGAAGAAATACGGCCGTCTCAACGACTGGAACATCGACCTGGTCCCAAAATTCCTCATGTCGTCCGGAGAGCTGACCAACATTCTCGTCTCCACCGACGTTACCCGATACCTCGAGTTCAAGCAGGTTGCCGGAAGCTACGTCCAGCAGGGTGCCGGCCCCAAGGCCACGGTTGCCAAGGTTCCTTCAGATGCTGGCGAAGCCCTCAAGTCGCCCCTTATGGGCATTTTTGAGAAGCGACGCATGAAGTCCTTTATTGAGTGGGTTGGCAGCTTCGATCCCAAGGACCCTGCCACACACAAGGGTTTGTACTATGCCAATACCACCACCAATTTTTTTTTTTTTTTTTTTTGCTTCCAGGCATATCTTTGACATTACTGGCTAACAATTCTTTCGCCTTGCAGGTCTCGATATCAACAGCTGTACCATGAAGGATGTCTTCGACAAGTTTGGCCTTGAGACCTCCACCAAGGACTTCATTGGCCATGCCATGGCTCTCTATCTGACTGACGACTATATTACCACAAAAGGCCAGGCGCCCGAGGCCATTGAGCGAATTCGCCTATACGGTAACTCTGTGGCTCGATACGGAAAGTCCCCCTACATCTACCCCTTGTATGGTCTCGGCGAACTTCCTCAGGGCTTTGCCCGTCTTTCCGCCATCTACGGCGGTACCTATATGCTGAACACCACCATCGACGAGATTACCTATGATGGGCAAAAGGCTGCCGGTATCAAGGCCACCATGTCTGGTGTCGAGGAAATGAAATTTGAGACCAAGGCCAAGTTGATTTTGGGTGATCCTTCGTACTTCCCTAGCAGAACCAAGGTCGTTGGCCATGTCCTGCGAGCGATTTGCATCCTGAAGCACCCCTTGGCTGGAACCAGCGATAGCGATTCTGCCCAGCTTATCATCCCTCAGTCCCAGGTCGGTCGCAAGAATGGTAAGTCGTCCATTGTATACATCCAAAAGGTGCGATGCCTTCAACTAAGACGAATCAGATATCTACATCGCTTGCGTCTCATCCGCACACAATGTCTGCCCCAAGGGCTACTGGATTGCCATCGTCTCTACCATTGCCGAGACGTCGGCAAACCACCACGTCGAGTTGCAGCCCGGTATCGAGCGTCTTGGTGCTATCGAGGAACAGTTTATGGTGAGTCACGAGAAATTAGAATTTCAAAATTTCCAAGAAAAAGAAAGAAAAAAAAAATGGCCATTCATGTTCGTGAACGAATAGCTGACTTTTAATTCCTCTTACAGGGCGCTCCTATCCCCATCTCTGAGCCAATTGACGACGGCACCACAAACAGCATCTTCATTTCTAAGAGCTACGACGCCACTAGCCACTTTGAGACAACAACCGACGATGTTAAGGATATTTACCGCCGTGCTACTGGGGAGGAGCTTAAGGTTGAGGGATTGAGAGAAGGTATTACGGTTGCTGAGGAGCAATAGGTGAAATAGGCTGGGGCACGAAAGAAGTGGAATATGTAATAGGGGAGCATGCGCTAATGATTTTAGGTGGCCATAGTTCCATGAGAGGAATCGTTATGTGGTAGATGTCAAATGATGAGATATAGCAGCAACTGTGTTGGAAATCCCCTGACGAGAAATTGAGATATCCAGCGTTCCCGCATGAATCAATGATCCAATCATTCTTACCATTTGGGTCCCTTGGGGTTCTGATCTTGGGTTCCCTACTAAGCCATGGCTTTTTCCAATAGCCCGAAATTTTTTTTAAAAAAAAAGCAGATGCATCCATGATTATCACATTAAATTCCACCTGACTGTGTTTCTTGATGGGTCGTAAATCATGGTGTATTTTTCAGCTACACTTGAAAGTATGTCTACCGGACTCTCAGTGCAAATTCTTTATATCTCGCATACCACTTTGATGAGAAAGCAGAAGAAAGAAAAAAAACCCCGAAAGGTTGACACATCATTGACTCTCCGCCCCGCCCCTCTCCTGTTCCATCTCGTACTTCCTCGTTTGTGCAATGCCACCATTTTTTGAGATAATATAGAAAAGAAAAAAAAAAGGAGGGACGCCTAACACCTCAACGAGAAGGAAAAAAGACAACAACCATATGAAATAATCATCATACGGGAAAAAACAATGTTGGGGCAATCATAATAAAGAGATTGGTGGTAAAGTGCTTGTGTAAACAACACTATAGAATGTACTCCATTTTTATTATTATCATTTATCGTGAATTGGTCTTGCCAATGCCACGCTTGCCGGCAATGAGATGCTTCGTCAACGACGCAGTGGTATGTCTGTCGCCCTCGCCCTGTCGAGCCATCCTGTTCATCTTCTTCTGGTTGAGCCTGGCTATGCGCTCGGCCTTTGTGCGGGCCACATCGTCCGTCATGCCGGTTTCTCTGCGGTTCACAGTGGGTTTTCTGGAGACAGGCCTGCTCTGCGAGCGGAGGCGCTCGCGAGGCGTCTTGGGGGTGTCGACATCCATGGAGTCGGCGTCCGCGGTGCCCCGGCGGGAGAGTGAGCGGCCACGGGGGCGGGATGCGGAGCGTGCTCGCTCGGCGATCTCGGTGGTGTCCACGCCCAGAGCGTCCAGGGCGTCCTCCATTTCCGAGAGGCCCTTCTTGACGAATTTGCGGGGGATGATGGCTTGGTTCTTGAGCCTCTTCTTCATGCGGGCTTCGTTTCGGATGAGCTGTTGCTTCTCCCGGATGAGTTCGGCTTTTCGCATAACCTCTGCCTCCTCGTCGTCTTCAATGTCCTCATCGGAGTCGTAGTAGCCTTCCTGCTCTAGCTTCTCCTCTTCCTCCTCTAGAGCAGCCAGCTTGGCCTCAATATCGGGGTCGATGTAGTCGTAGACGTTCTTGCCTTCGAAAAGCTCAGGAATCTGGTCGTACTTCCAATCTGGGTTCTTGAGCATCCAGTCTGCACGCATGTCGACGCTAAAGACGCCAGCACCGCCATTCTCCGCCTCGACATCCTTGGCCAATTTGGGCCGCTCAGGGTCATCCTTGTCCCACTTCTTCTTGTCCTTGACCGCATCGGGGATGAATGTCTCGAGAGTCTGGCCGGCCATCGGCTGAGCTACATGAATACGGGCCATAACCTCTGCCAAACGACCGCCAACACCTCCAGCGGCATTAGTTCCGGCCTTCAACTTCTGGCTGACTCGCTCTGCCAACAGACGTTCACAGGCAGCATTTTTCACTTCTTGGACACCTTCCTGGGTGTTGCAGGAGAGCTGCAGCATTTCGACCTCGCCGGACTTCAGTAAGGACTGAACCTCAGCTTGGACTTCAGGGCTCAGGTCCTCAGGCCGCGTAACATCGATCTTGTTGATGACGAGGAAGACAAGCTTGTTTGAGAAGAGCGGCTTGATGCTTCTGAAGAGCTGGACCTGGGCCTGTACGGAGTAACCGCACTGCTCAGAAAGATCCATGAAATATAGAATGGCAGATCGCAAATGGGCAATTGCAGTGATACTATCAAACTGGGTCAGCAAACGGCGTGTATGGCAATATTTATGTGAGCTTCAAGTACCTCTGCATTTCAATAGTGTTCATTTCCTCGAGGGGATGATCCAAAATACCAGGGGTATCAATCGCTTGGAATCGCAGATACTTGTAATCGAAGTGACCAACGAATAAACTCTTGGTAGTGAATGCGTAAGGCTGGACATCGACATCGGCTCGGGTAACGCTGCGGAGAAAGCTGGATTTGCCAACGTTGGGGTATCCGCAAATGAGCAGCGTTCTGGTGTTTGGATCAATGGCAGGGAGACGACCAAGATGCTGGCGGACCTGGTCAAGATACAGCAGCGGGTCTTTCAAGCGCTTGACCAGTGTGGCCATTCGACCGAGCGCAGCCCTCTTGAGCTGCTTGCATTGGTATAGCGACTGGGCATACTTGAGAAGACGAACATAATCTCGGGAGATGGTCTCGACCAAGTGCTTCGCTGTTGACAATTGGCCAAGGGCAATCCGGAAGTGGTCAGCGTCGTAGAGCGTGTTGAGCAAGTCCTTGTGGAACGGGTGAATATCCTGAAGTCGAGGAAAGCTCTCGAGGATGGCGGCGAATTTCTCCGAGAATGTCTCCTGAGTGAACTTGACCTTTCGCGTGTAGAAACCTAGCAAAAAATAAATTGTTAGAAAATCGAATCGGCCAGTGCAACACAAGATGTTGCTGGAATAAGGATTAGGATTATTGGCGGCGCACCTCGAATTCTGCTGATTTTGAAGCCTGCACGAATCTGAGTAGGCAGCTTGCGCTGGGTCCTGCTCAGTACAATATCCAGGAACTCCTGTTGAGTAGGGACCGGGGGAATATCCTTCCACGTGGTCTTCATGGTGGGCGATTCTGTCTGAGGACGCTGTTGTTGTTGCAGCGGAAAATCCTCCTCGCTGATATCGAGGATGGTCAAGATAGATAGCAAAACCGTCGGCGCCGAATAAAGGCGGTGAATTTTTTTTTTCTTGTGTGGGCGGAGTCTTGCAGAAAAATCTCTTATCGATAGGGTGATTCCTGACCAAAAAGAGAAACGTCAGAGGGGTCGGCAGCCGATGTTACCCTGCATACAAATTACTACGAAGAGTACTCTGTACATTTCACTTAATTTTTTTCTCTCAAGCGCAAGCGAATCTAATGCCCCGCCACTAGGAACCATGGCCCCGCCAACCGCTGGGGTCCCTTCACTTACAACATGCAATTATTCAACTCGCAGACCAGAGGAGTCGCCTGGCAGACTTTTTGCGACAAGAGTCAGAGATTTATGTCTCCTACATCAATTTTCTAAGAAACCATCGCTTTACCTTCGATACCCACGCTGCACACTATCGCTGAAAATATCAGCGTATTGACATTTTGCATTTTGCTCTCATTTATTGCCTTCTTATACTACACGCCGCGTCACGATGTCCTCGACTCAGTTACCTGCTTACAAGCGGGAATTTTTGAAGGCTGCGATTGATGGAGGCGTTCTTAAATTCGGCAGCTTCGAGCTGAAATCTAAGAGAATCTCACCATACTTCTTCAACGCTGGTGAATTTCACAGTGCACGTCTTGCTGGAGCCATTTCCTCAGCGTTCGCTCAGACCATTATCGACGCCCAGCAAACTTCTGGCTTGGATTTTGACATTGTTTTCGGGCCAGCTTATAAAGGAATACCGCTATGCTCAGCCATAGCTATCAAGCTTGGAGAGCTGGCACCTCAAAACCTAGATCGCGTCTCTTATTCCTTCGATCGAAAGGAGGCTAAAGACCATGGGGAGGGCGGTAACATTGTTGGCGCACCTCTCAAGGGCAAGAAAGTGCTCATCGTCGATGATGTTATTACTGCTGGAACCGCCAAAAGAGATGCGATTGAGAAGATCACGAAAGAAGGTGGTATTGTTGCTGGTATCGTAGTTGCACTGGACCGGATGGAAAAGCTTCCAGCAGCAGACGGCGACGACTCGAAGCCTGGTCCCAGTGCCATTGGTGAACTGAGGAAGGAGTATGGAATTCCAATCTTTGCTATTCTTACACTCAACGACATCATCGATGGAATGAAGGGCTTCGCCACGGAGGATGATATCAGAAGGACGCAGGAGTATCGCGCACAGTACAAGGCCACTGATTGAGCTAGGGACCTTCACGTGTTAGTCACATTGCCGAATCAAGGGGACACAAACAACACAGGGTATTTGGAAAGAAAGTTGATTTTTTGTGAAACCCAAGGCAGTATTGATTAATTTCACGGATCTGGTAACATGCAAAGCAGAACTGCATTAGGAATTTGGATACTGAAAAAATGCGCTCCTGTATTGGAGATATAAATATACATACCAAAGCTAGAGAGCCCTGTATTCCCCATCGGCCGCTCTCGTTTCAGCAATCCCTGCCATGAAATGGGTATCAAATCAAATCTAACCACTATAATACGCCTGGGAGTCAAGCCGTCGACCAGTATGTTCGTACACTCAGTAATCTTGCTTGTTTGAACCGGGCAAGTCGAATACCTGTAGCCAATATCGTTAACTCCAAGGCGAAATGCTATTGTTTTTGGCCTGTGACAACTAACCATATCAAATAACTGACTCCCGGATGATGTGCATTGGCTTGGTCCGACATTCTTAAACCCGCACCTCTTGAAGAATTCGACCAAAGACTAGGTTCGATTAGTGCTAGTTGTGCCATAATAAATTTGAAAATGCCTTACCATGTTGCAAACCAAGGCGACACGATCTGCTATACCTGATTCATTCATTAGCTGAAGGTATGATTTCATGGCAGTCTTGCCGATGCCGATGCCCTGAACTTCAGGACAGACTGCGATAGAGTGAAGGCAGATGGTCCTTCCAAAGTAACGGTGACCCAAAGGAGAGTTGTAAGACCGAGTTGAGACTCGCCAGTTTTCCGGGCATCCAATGTTTTTGTCAGTGACGACTGGGTCATCCCCAAGAGTGGCAATTATGTGAGCAAACAAGACATGCTTCGCATTATCTTGGCGACCCGTCTCAACAGGCCGGCTGTGGCGCATGGTCCCGATTGACCAGTCTTTTGCGTCGTCAGGACGATATGTGTTGAAGAGACCGTAGCATATGTTTCCACAGGACTTCACGCGGTACTCAAGCTATTCGATACATTGTTAGTGCGAAGAACTTAGATTTGCGAAGCTTTTTTCTTCTTTTCTTTTTTTCTGGTTCAGAATGAGGATAAGACAGTAATCGGCGGGCTCACCTGCTCGCGGGAGGGTTTTCTTGCATCCCCGTCAAAAGCCAACTCCTCCAGAGTTACACAAGTCTCAATATCAGACTCGGTCAGGGGAGTCAGCATGGGGGCCCAGTGAAAGGGAATGACCTTTTGGAAGAGTCTTCCGGCAGACTTTCTTCGCTGTAGCCGTGCTTGCATGAGGTGTCGCTGCGCATTCACCAGTTCTTCATCGGCCTCGTCAGAGTCTTCAACCGCAGCATCATGGCCGGCCTCGGAGGCCAACTGAGCTAACGCTGGCGATTTGAGGATGCCTTCAGGGGCTGCCGTTGCCGGAGCTGCGGGGGTTGCTTTCTTCTCGTCCTCGTCTTCCATCTTTGCTGTGGAGAGGTTGATGGATCAATCGTCGTCGTTGTCGCCAAGGGCACACCGGCCTTGTAAGGTGAAGATTTTAAATAGGCGAAGAAGAAAAAAAAACGGCCGAAAAAAAGAACACCCCCAAAAGTTGTGTTGGGACAGTGCAGAAGAAGCTTCTAGTTGGAGTAGCCGTTTACGAGGATGCTCGGGTCTGGAACACGATGAGGACTTGAGGCTGCTACTGGATAGTGACTGTAGGCAGTGGCAGTGTTGAATAGAAAGACCCTTCAGTAAGATGATGGCATGAATAGGACAATGCTAAGGGAGATAGGCGCAGAAATGAAGTGCTGTTGCAGCACAACAAGGTTAGGTGGTATCTTTCAATGCAGCTTTCCAACGCAAGCGGTTGTCTGCTCGCAACTGCCGATCAATGTCACCCGGTCTGGAAGTCAGGTGGCGTGTGACAAGGTTTTGGCAACTGGGCTTCGCAATTAGGTATGTACCTTGGGTACCTAGCCTTATGCCCAGTAGGTATCCAGAAATAAAGAGGTGATGCCAGGGTTAAGTAAGGTAGGCAATAGTAAGGTAGGGGCGGTTGTCAAACAAAGGTTTGCTCGACGCTACATAGGTCTGGGGGGGAAGTGAGCCAGCGGCGCATGGCCCAGGGGGTCGATTACTTAGTTTAGTGGGCAGGTGTCCAGTCGGGGATGGCTCTTCGGATGATTTGTAAATGTGCATGACAATTCACAATCTCCCGAGCTGCCAGTGATGCCTCTGCTACTGCTTCCGGTGGCGGTGTTGATGTGCATCTGTCGGTATGGGCATTTGAAGTATGCAATGATTTCTTTTTCACTCCAACAGCCAGCCCACATATTATTCGATACCTGAAGATGAGAGAGAGAGCTACGAGGCACGTGCTTCTCAGGTGTGCTAGGTTAGTAGGCCAGCGAAACCTGCTGCTGCCGCCGTCGTAGCGTAGACGGTTGACAGTTAGGTACCTACCTAGGTAGGTATCCATGGATCCATTTCATTGCCCTAATCAACCTAGAAGAACTCGCCTATCTAACCTCCAGGGCTACCAACCGCTCTACTTCCCAGGTACCTTCAGAGCACCGCAAAGGTTCAATTATGTTGTGCTCGCTCGCACCAGCATCCGCTCTAGGTTGTGTTGCCTTAGCGCAACTGATCGAATAAGGCAACTATAGAAGAAGCGCCTCTGAACTTTGACCTCCTCCCAGTATATCAGCATCTACAAAAGTGTGACCGCAACAAACATCCTACGAAAATGCGACCTTCTTCGTAAAAGCAGTGCAAAGGACTTCATAATGCAGTAAAGCTCATCTCCAAGCGCCGAGATACTCTGGTTTCTACTTAAGGCCGATGCTCTCTAAACTGGCCACGGGCCATATTCTCCTTTGCGCTGACCTCGATATTATACCTGACAGAAAACCGCCTCAAGGCCGCTACAAGGGGTTGGCTCCTGATACTACGCAACCTGCAGCCAGACTGCACATATCGATTTTCGCGGAAGTGTCTTGTGCATGTACGAATAGCCCCAAATGAAACCCTCTGCAGTGCGACGAGTCATGACAAGCCAACTAGACTTAGACTACACAAAAGTCCTGGTACGAGTGCAAATAGGTGTCGAGTGTTACCTGGAAAAGGTAGTACGGTGTTCCATTACGTCCTTTCTATGATCGAAAGGATGATTGCTGGTCTCTCCGGTCGAGTGTCGTTGTGACTGAATAAAGTTGCGGTGGGCTATTTCCTCAAACTTAGAGCTCGAACGACATCTCCAGAAGCCGAGAACGGCATGCACGAGACAGACACATGGACCACTTTTTGTTATAAAGAATCTGCAATGTGGTCACAGCCTCGACATGACAAACGCCAATGCACCCGGATGTAATTTGAAGACCCGACGGTGTCGAATGGTCTTGGTTCATGTGGTCGTTTGCTTGGAAGGATCCCCAAGATCCCTTTCTGCTTCCGACTGCAGCAAGGAATTCAGAATGCCTGGACAAGTGCTAAAAAAAGGACTGAGAAGTTCACAGGTGTGGAGCAAATTCCGACAAAGTTAGCCATTAACAACGAAGAGTCCTCGAACCAGATGCTGGCAATTTTGTGAGGCCAAAGGCATACACATATTTGTGAGAAAATGTGGCGGCATATGTAGGCGCATTGCTACTCTCCAACGATACCTTACATGATGGGTATGACCACACACGAAGAGTTGATCAGCTAGTCACAGACATGTTTCGATGAGCTTCGATGAGCTTCGATGGGCTTCTTGAACGGTCAGTCTTTTGCATGGTCAGCCGGCTTATTACCTGGCGTCCGGTTCTGGCAATCGATGAGGAGAAGAGGCGGAGGCCGCTGTAAGAAAAGCCCATTCTGGTGTGATCTGTTTAGCGTAAGATTTTTTACGGAATAAGAAGAAGGGCTTCAGGGTTTGACGACTTTGCGCTGGGCAGTGATGATGTTGATGTGGTTGTAAGAAGAGTGAGGATTTAACCGGTACCCAGTGACTTCTAGGTAATCTGTAAGTAGACGGGCCCTTATCTCTAGCGTTCTCTAGTGCTCTCTAGCACTGGGACATTAAACCGAGGCACCTAAACTTACCTACCAGTTGGTATCTGGCGGACCCACGGGGACTGTCAAACAGAGCCCTGAGGCAATGGAGTGGAAGCTCCAGGGCTGTTTATCCTTCATGCGGAAGGCTGCACTGTGGTGTCGTCACCCCCCCAAGCTCAGGTCCATACAAAGTTGCCCCTCCAGCGCGCGCTTTTGCCCCTCCCTACCTATCCATGGATGCATTGCCTCCACCTGTCCCTCGCATTTTCATCCACTGCATGCCATAGCTGTGCCCTGTCACATATCGCGTTGCCCGCTACCAACCCATAAAAGGCCAACAAACCTTTTATTTCTCGCCAGTTTCTGTTCCCGAGATTCCTCTTTCGCTTCCGCTATATTCATCGCCATCCTTATTTGTCTGTTTTTCACTTGCCAGATTCTTCTAAGCTATAGAAACTTGCTTCGCCGCAATGTAAGTCTTGTCATACTGACAGCTGACTTGGAAAAAACATCAGCTCACACTTCAAAACCAGGCGCATTACCCTCAATATCTTCAACCCCCAGGCTGGGGATCAGGACAGCTTGTTGACTCTGGAGATTTTCCCCGACATGCCTGTTTCTACTCTGCGCGAGTCTGTTCAAGCTGAGGCTGGCATCGCCCCCACATCTCAACACATCTACCACAACGGCCGTCTGATTACAGATGACACCAAGACGATGGAACAATTACAAGTAGGGGATGGGGACATGCTGGCAGTTCATGTTAGAGATATGCGTGGCAGCACCGGGGTGCCGGAACAGGCGCGGCGGACTGCTCCAGCTCCGCCGCCACCGACGAGCAATGACAATGACACGGAGATGCTTCGACTGCGAGTCCTCGGTGACCCAGCATTGAGACAGCAGCTGTCAAGACAGCACCCTGAACTCGCCGCAGCTGTGGATAATCCTGCGCAATTTGCTAGAATATTCCAAGACAGTCAGGACAGGGAACGGCGGGAGCGCGCGGAGAGGCAGCGGGAGATTGAGCGGCTAAATGAAGATCCTTTCAACGTCGAAAACCAGAGGAGGATTGAGGAGATGATTCGTCAGGAGAGAGTCATGGAGAACCTGCAGAATGCAATGGAGCACAACCCAGAAGGTATGTACAATGACGTCGCATTATGGCACAATCATGTTATAGGCGCTGACTTTCATGTGTTGCTTAGTATTCGGTCGGGTCCATCTGCTCTATGCCAACGTCGAAGTCAACGGTCACAAGGTCAAGGCTCTGGTGGATTCCGGAGCGCAGGCAACCATCATGTCACCAGCATGTGCTGAAGCCTGTGGAATAATGCGACTCGTTGACAAAAGATTCGCAGGTGTTGCGCGGGGTGTCGGAACTGCCACGATCATTGGTCGTGTCCACTCTGCCCAGATCAAGATCGGCAGCCTGTTCCTGCCTTGCAGCTTTACTGTCATGGAAGGAAAGTCTGTTGAATTGCTTCTCGGCCTGGATATGCTGAAACGATATCAGGCTCGAATTGACCTAGCAACGGACAAGCTGATCATCCAGGGACAGGAGATCTCTTTCCTAGGAGAGGCTGAGATTCCGAAGGAAGAGGAAGCCGTCGTTCAAGAACCTACTGTTCCTGGTCCGGCGGGAACTACTATCGGGCAAAGATCAGGAGCTGTTGTGTCGACTGAAGCCATTCCATCACACCCCGCGCCCCATACCCAAGCACCTACTCAACAATCAGCGCCAGCCGCCGCCCCGGCTCAACAATCATCGGGGCCTAATGTAACACCTGCTCATGTGGAGAGTCTTGTATCCATGGGAGCAACTAGGGAGCAAGCGATTCAGGCACTGCAGGCAGCGGAAGACAATGTGGATGTGGCGGCTAGCTTGATCTTCTTCTAAAGCGAGAAAGATAAAGGAACAAATTAGAGAGGAGTGTAGAATGCGGACCGGCCGACGTGATCAGGACAGAAAGTGAAGTATTAACCATTGACGAATATTATGATTAGGAACATAAAAAACTCAGATTTAGAGGCGCTTTGGAAAGCTTGTAATGGTGAGCATCATAGAACATCAAGACGGTTAAGCATAATTAATGCATTTAATATGTCTATCAGTTGTTTACAAACTGGTGAAAACATTTTCCTTTGAATAAGATTGCTCCCTTTATGTGAGAAATCCACCGTAGAACGCCACACCATCTCCGACAGAACTTTCGTTGTATCTTTATCGGATCTTGTACACGCAAGGCTTGAGGATGCTGCTCTCGTCAACGGCTGCCTGACCTTCCTCTTCCTCGTCTATCCGTCCAAATACGCCCTTTTTCTTCCTCATCATAGCGCCCCCTTCTTGAGGCTTGACCCCTTTGCCTTTGGTGGGGGAAGCACCCTTGATAAAGTGCATTTTGACAAACATCTTATTTGACAGGTCGACGGCCTCGCCTCTCTCGCCTTGCAGCACGAATCCCCTCTTCTTAAGGGCCTCAACAAAAGCCGACACATCGGTCTCACGGCGCCGGTCGTCCATGCCGTCCACCTCGACCGCCAGGTCGGCCTCGAAGCGACCCGTGGCTGCGGCGTCCTTGCCCTGCGTCTCCTTCTTGGTCGACTTGCGGCGGTTGCCGACGCTGTGGGCGACGGGGGCGTTCTTGCTCCTCACAGGGCCGAAGCGGCTCTTGATTTCGGCGACCCAGAGCTCGCCTCGCCAGTGGAGGATGCGGTAGGCTTCTTCGACAAAGTCGAGCCAGTTGGTGCCCATGAGGGCGAGGCAGAAGATGGTGACGTTGACAGAGCCGTCCTCGAGTGGTAAGTTGGCAATGTCGGCCTTGGTGACGAGGGCGCTGGGGCTCTGCAGGTCGTAGCTTTTGATGTCGAGGCGGAGCTTGTCCTTGTCTCTCTGGAGAGACTCGGCTATCCCTGCGTCACCGCAGCCCAGGTCGGCGATTGTGCAGGTCCCGACCGTTCGGGGCAGCGCACTGGCGATGAGAGCTGCGGTTGGCGCACTGGGTCGGCCTTTTCCTGGGGTTCTGATTTTGGCTCTGGTTCTGATGTCTTGGAGGAAGCTGTCGACGGGGTTTTCGGGCCAGACTTTGACTTGTCGTCGAAACCCTTCGTGGTATTCGTCAAACATCTCTGGGGAATCCTGAAAGAGAGTGAAGGCCTCTTTGGATGGTCGAGTATATAGCGTTTCGTTGAGATGGCGGAATCGCGCTGAGATGAGCTTCTCTCTCATAGAAGCTTGGAGGGGGGTGAGTTTGGAGGGAGCTGGTGGCAGAGCTGCAGCTTGTTGGATTTTGGCAACAGCATCTGATTTTGATGATGTTGGCTCCTCTGCTCGTTCAGTCTTTGTACCCTTCACCTTCTTTTGCTTCTGCTTTGCCTTATCGGCTTTGTCCGTCTTGCCTTTCCTTTCCTTGCCCTCATCATCCGTCTTTGACTTTGACTCATCCTCAACTGGTTTCTCATCGCCACCCTTCTTCTTTTTTGACCCGGATGAGTTTTTCTGTCGCTTGGACTCTTGGGACTCTTTGAAAACTGTAGGCTTTCGTCCCTCAACCACCGATTCCCAGAGATCGGCAACATTGGCCGAAGTCACGTTTTCTTCCTTTGCGACTCGCTTACGTTTTCTGGATTTGCTTCCAGGAGCTCCGCCATTACCTTGATCAGGCTCCTCAGGCTTTAGAGCGCTGGCCGCAATGGACCATCCAGGTACAGCGAACATTTTAGCCTCCGGACTCTTATCTCTGCGAGGCAAAAAGAATTTGATGGAGGTGAATTGGCCTGATCGTGAGATTATCCTTCTAGCTAAACAACAGAGGGCGATAATTTTGGAACTTTTTTTGCCAAGACTCTTATCGATAAGAAAAATGGACTAGTGGTCCGTGCATTGTCGCCTCCACTCCAGGTAAGCTCTTTAGGCTAACTTGACAAATCTGAGTACTAGGTGCATATTGCTTTATAGGGTATGCGTCGGTTGAAGATGCGGTTTGCTTTACGGCATATTTCTACTAGTACATTAAAGGATATTTCATACCGTTGCGGTATATAGAATCATACTTTAACCTTTGGTTGATGTTATCGAACATCTGACTCCTCTTGGAAACTGACCAGTCTTTTCCCATTCTTAGTTGAATTATTATTGATACCAAACTATGAAGCAAGTTGTGGGCTATAAATAGACAGTAGTGAGTTCTAGGACTGGAGAGAATACGGAGGCGCTTGCACAGCCGGTGTAAGTTGTGGTCTGTCGGAGAGCAGGACAAGATAGCCAACCACTTAAGATCTTTGATCACACTTACCGCCAAGATTACTACATGTATCCTACGACTTGAGCGTCTGGGAGTGGAATGGACCCAGAAACCCTTGGGATCTTCGGGATGATATTGGTACCTTCTGCAGGCTAGTTTTCCGACGGATAGGTGCGTAATCCATATCAGGTGCATGAACCGGCAGACACGAGCCTCGAAGGTGCCTCGCCAACTCGGCTACCCATATGCAAGCAAATCGATCGTCCCCATAAACTGGTACGGTATAAGTCGAAGCGGTAAAGCCCAGGCGGTAGTAAGGGTATTTGCATGATTAACTGCAACCCAAGGGCAAGTGATGATACAGCATCCATCTTGTGGCCTGGTGATTCACCTTGACCCATAGAGCATCAAAGCGTTCGCCATGAATAGTGAACCCCCTTGCTTGTACCCGACACAGCGGTGAGGTTTTACAAGATTTGATTCACAACAGCAGATCCTGTCGGCCCCCAGGCCCTTTTGTATGGGACGATGAACTCGCACGCAAAACTAGAGTGTAAAACCCCAACTTCACGCTTGGGAATGAAGAGGTGGCTCTAGCCATATTCGAAGACTTAGTCGAAACTTGATGTGGAGGCTCATTCAAAGAACCAAGCTGTTGAAGGACGTGGCTATACAGACTGTTAGGGTTTTCGATTAGATGACCGTGGTACCTATAATTGTAGCTTTGAATGATAATATTTCGAGAGAAGTCACTCCCGCCGAAATGGCAGCGACTGTCCTTAGGGTGGATTGCAGGCGTAGGGGAGGGTTTTGCCCCTAAATGTAAGAGATGAGGTAGGAACCATAACACTCCCCATCGAGAATTGCGTAACGCCTCTCCATCTGGTGACTTTGCTTGCTGTGGAGCCCAAGAGGATTCGCGGCCTGGAGACCGACCAGGGAAGTTTTGTAGGACAAGGCGTCGAGTTTGTGTGCCACGAGACACACGAGTATGTCAACGGGCGTAGGCAGTGGAGCGGTGGGCGATGAGATGCATAATCTGGCGCGATGGTTTCGCAAACATGCTTTGCATGTCGGTGGCAGAGAGGAGAAATTAGGTGCTCGAGATGGAAGAGTTGTTGAGAGTGAGGTTGACCTCTGGCGTGAAGTTGAGAGTGGAGGGATGGATGAGTGGGACAGCGCCAATGGGGCTAAAGTGCCGTTATAATAACTCCACAGGGCTTGTAGCCGGTGCGGGTCTCCTTAGCACTCTAGGACAGCGGCAAGCAACTAGATAACCAAGCTTTGCCGACTGGCGGAGACTGTGGTATGATATGTATTAACATAGTTAAAGAAAGCAAATATAGAATTCTATTGACAGCTATTATAGATGGCTTAACCATGTCAACGTTGTCATGAGCGATCAAGACGGCAGCTTGTTTGTCGATTCCATCTTCGACTCTAGTTTGGTGCCTGGTGTTGATGTGGCACAGCGCCACAGCGTGCTGGGAGGCGAGCGCTAGCCTGGAATCTACTGGATCTCCACGAGTCCAGCCCTATATCGGTGGAAGGGAAGAGGGAACTGAACCAACTGATACAGGCTGAGTTCGTACCCTACCTACCAGGTACCTTAGGTACCTATATTTATCCTCCTGCAGTAGGTCGAGCTACCCCAACGATTCAAAGCCTCTATAAGGCCGGGGTCCCTCTGTCTACTCTAGAGAAGCACCAAATTGACTCTTGTCTATTGATTCTAAAGGTGCCTGAAAGAGGGCCAACCAACAGTCCGCATCAGGTTCTCACAGTATGACGCATAGGACTCTGGTGCTTCTTTGTTTCCGGATCATGTCGCGAGACAGAGAGGCAGGCTACATAACATCACTAATAAGATCGTTACTTCTGCTGCAGCTATAGTGGTAGACTAACACTGTATTTTTGCTGTAGCGGCGGTAGCACGATGGAGCGATGCAGCTTCCAGTGTGTGTCCCTCCCGCAGCCGACCCGACGACGGCGGTCCAACCAAATTAGAAACGCCGTCCCCAGTTCCATAGCCGCCGAAATCCGCCTCTAGATTTAAGCCTTGGCGTCGGCTCCCGGTCTCCTCAACGGTTCTATTTCTATTTTTTTTATTCTCGTGGGCCTTTCACCCTAACTCATCGCTCTAGGTGATGTGCAAAAAGTATAGAGCAAATGACAATCTTGGGACCAGCTCCCGACATCGGGGCTCTAGCAGAGGTAATATTTGCTACCCAGTACCTCCATTTGTGGTCATTCGGCCTCTCTGGTAGGGGTGGATGTCGTCGCAATGTCGGGGTAATAGCGTCTCGTCTGCAATGGGAAAAGTGGTCCCTCTCTGCCACCGGCTATTTCAAGCTCCTGGTCGACGAGATTCTACGCCATCGTATCCTTCGGATGATGACCCGGGCTTGTGATACGCATTTCCCTCAAAGTCGTCGGTGATATCGTCAACCATTGCCCTCGCGACTGCTGTCGCGAAGTTGGCCCGGCCAGAACCTTCCACTACACAGACAGACCTAGAGACACCGCGCTCAAAAACACAGCTTCACGTCGCCCGCCCAGCTTAGACGTTTCGATTTGCGATAGCAGAGCCGCATCAGCCACTGCCTGCTATTCTTCGTCCCCTGCGGCGCCTTAGGGCTCTGGATATGCCCTTGGAAGGCAGATAGGAGTATCTCGGGTATCTTGGGGTCTGCCGGGTTTCAACTTACAACTGGAGTATCTCCGTCCTCCTTGCTCTATCTCCTGTATTGCTTAAAACACCCGGGGCACACCACCCTACTCCTGCCAAGCCAAGCAATCCGATTGCCAGTAACGCCTCAAAGGATTGACTCTGTGGTCGGTGCTTTTGGCCGCCCTGTGCTACCATCCTGAGAGCGGCTTTCCCTGGGAAGCCAACAGGCCGCTCTCCCGACCCGCCATACTGATTGGTCCCATATAGCTGGGCTCTGTCTAGGTTGTCGTCGACACAGAGACATACTGTTATCATCTTCAAGCTGTGTGAGTCGACTGTTTGTTAAGCAAGCCCACACAAGCTCGGAGCCCCCCTTCACACACACACTCACTCTCGAGTTCTCTCATTGACCTCTGCATACCCGCAGCCGGTCTTCACCAAGATCCCCGGCGTATACCTGTATCAATCCAGGCACTCCATCCCCCCCTATCCTGAGGGCCCAGATCACTGTTTCCCCCCAGAGGCATACGCATACAGGCGGCCATTGACCGCATTGCGGTTGCACTGCTTTTGACTACCTCACCTAAGGCACCTCGGCGGGCGGCCACTGAAACGGTACATGTGCTCTGATGCGCTGCTTTGCACTCGGGCCTGCCGTTCCTACCATTTCTGCGGGCGAACCCCCGTCCAGTGACTCCCCCAGGTTGACCCGAGCACCTGAGGTTGCCATCTGCCTGGTACCTACAGGTAACCTAGGAACCTTGCCTACCTTGACTCCCAGGTACTGCTTCCTTGACTCCCAGGTACTGCTTCCCCCGGCATCTTGCCGACTGGACTTGCTCGGTGGGTGCTACATCTATTCTCAACCTTTGACTTCTTCCTCCTCTTCATACCCTCTACCTCCTCATTTTCTCCTTGCCAGTCAACAACCCTGTTAGCCTCTTTGTCCAAAGGAATCGATACAAGCAACTGCAGCAGACAGGTCTTCTCGGCCTGGACACAAGCGCTGCCAGCGGCTGGCCAGTTCAGGCTGGCATATGCCTGGGCGATTCGTCACAGCCCCCAAGTTACACCGGCAATGTTTCATTTTCCTCTTCTTCTGGCCTCGCAGCTCTTCGGCATCTGATTTCTGTTTCTTTCACCTAGCCGCCCTGGTTCCGTGTTTTTGTGCTGGTCACTGACCACGATTGACAGGCTGACCATACCTCATTCTGGGTTGGCATGTCCTAATATAGGTGTTGTGCTCCTTTCTTCGTCCTTGGTAATTGTCTCTTTTGACAACCCTCGGTTTCCAATACTTCTATCAAGGCGGCCTACCTAATTCTCCTGCCTCCAGAGACAGAAAAGAAAAGCCAAACTTACATCTCTCTTCAGCACCATGAGAACATCCTCTTGATTTTAGATACGGTTTAGGTACAAGGGACATTAGACCACGGAACTGTTTGCCCCACTGCATCACTCTTCATGATGGAAACCCAAGCTATCGAGGTAGCTGCAGGGCCATCGGATCTTCAACCAAGTGCTTCCCAGCAGAATGACGGTGGGAAGGAAGACCCTAGTCGCAGAAGGGCGAATGTCCGCAAGCGAACGAAAACAGGATGCCTCAGTAAGCCTTGATGATATTTTGCTGCCTCTGGTGTTTCCAGGTTCCTTCCGGATGGTTCTAACTTGGACTTTAGCATGCAGAAAGAGACGAATTAAATGTGACGAAGGAAGGCCAAGATGCAATAACTGCATTAAATCCAAGCGATTATGTGAAGGATATAACCAAAGAGTCGTGTTTAAGGAGCCGATGGGCTCCTTCCAGACCCCATTTAATCCGGGGCTTTATCCTGCCGGATCATCGCACCTCGTTGACGAGCCATTGATAACGCATCAAGGCATGCAACCTTCCAGACTCCCCCTCCAGGCTATCGCGCCACGGCCACCTGCTTTCAATCCCTCAATCCAAGGCTTACCTGCAAATCCAGAACACGTACTATACCAGCAACAGCTTCAACCAGATCAAATTTCGAGAGATTCAGCAGCGTATGGCTTAAATACTGACAGTTTCTCTTCCTCAACGTACTCGCATATACCGAACCCGCTTGTCTCGCCAGGAGCCAATGCAGGAGCCGTCTCAAATAATAATCTTAATAATGCCTCAGACTTTCAATATTTCAACCCTGAAGATGCCAATATGGGTGAGGTATTGCCTCAGAACAGATTCAATCAGGCCCCTCCTTTGACGACACAGTTGAGCAACATTTCTCCAACTTTCGAGGATGAATGGGAATACGACGTGCAGGATGATGATGACGCCTCGATGTTGGATTCTGACGATGACATATATGAGCCGATGGATGCCTCTGTCCCAGCACCTCATATGCTGGCTCGCAGCTGGGGCAGAAGTCTTACGGAAAGTAGACCCGTTCCTACATTTGCGCACAGCAGTGCTGTGTCGGCCTACGTTGACTACCCTCATGTATCTGACTTCTTCAACAATGGACTAAATGTTGTTTTTATACACTTTATTAATGTTACTGGGCCGAGCATTTCCCTTTATGAAAGGCATTCGTTCGATGCCCCTGAACATGAACAATTTGCAACTGATGCAACATCAAAACAATCTCCTTGGAGCTGTAGGTCAACCCTTTCCCCAGATGCTACACAAGTCTTTATTGACGCTTTCTGAAGATACCTTTCCTGTGTTGGCATTGAGGCATCCTGGTTTGTTGCATGCAATGCTAGCGCTTGCAAACCTGCAGATATCGAAGCTCCAAGATAGCCCCCCTACAACCGCATTGAAACATTATCATCGTGCCATTCGGCGTATAGCCAAGAATGTTAAATCCCCCCTCAGAAGAACACACCCGGCAACCCTGGCTGCGACGTTATTGCTCGGATACTTTGAGGTTTGGTCGTCTGATCATACGAAGTGGTGCAACCACCTCTTCGGGGCAAGAATTCTATTACGCGAAATCCCCTTGAGAGAAATGACTCGTGCATGTTTGCCAATGAAAAAAATGAGAATACGACAGGCAAAGCAAGTTTATGACGACAATCTTAGATCCTCTCTTCCAACTTTCGATCCGAACCCGGAGTCAAACATCGACTTGCATCGTCTTGATTATGATTTTTTCAATGCCATCACTGGACAGAACATTCAACCCGAGGATTACAATGACGGAGAAAACCAAATACTGGATGAAGCTTGTGCCTCAGTCACCGATAAAGATATTGAAAAATATGATACGCTTTGCAATCTATTCTGGTGGTATTGCAAGATGGATGTATATCAGAGTATTTTGGGCGGGACGAAATTATTGTACGTTCAAACATAACAAACTTGTCGCACCAGACGTTAAACTGACTACTATCAGCATGGAGTATGAATGTTGGACTCAGTGCCCGCCGAGAGCTCCAGCCTCTAGACGTAGTGCAATGTGAGTAGCTGGCAAAACATGGAATCATATCGATACTAGAGAAGGCAATTAGCTGACAGATGATAGCTACGGCACATATGATCACCTCATGCTGTTGCTTGGACGACTCGCCAATTTTTCATCCAAGGATTTATCTAGGAAAAGAAAAGCCTCCCAAGCCCAGGGCGGTGGTGTGGGAGGCTCACCACCCATGTTTCCCGGAATGCTTCCAACCCAGGGGACGGTTCACGTCCCTATGGGTTTTAGCCCGCCGCGGGATGCTACACCACAGAGCGATTCCAGCGATGATATCGAACCGCAAAAGGCTTACGAAGCAGCAGTTCAGCAATGGACTAGCATTCATCAAGCCTTTGAAACTTTTGAGAAGTATGTCGGACCTAAGTTCCAGCCATTGTCAAACGAATTTGGGGACCAGGGGGAGGCGACCCCGTTCGGACCAGCCATGCAATTCCAGACGTTCTCTATTGCTGGCATCTGGATGAATTACTATATGGGTTTAATTCATCTTCATAGGAGTCACCCATCAATGCCACCAGCGGCAATGAGAGCTGCGGGAATGACAGGTCACAAGACCGGTGCATATGCCATCAAAATTGGTCAGATTGCTGCTGGGCTTTCTAACGATTGTACACAATTAAGTGATGTCAGCACTTTTCTTGGCGCTGCCTTGATTGAAAGCTCATTTTGTCTCTTTGTAGCAGCTGTGCAGGTGAGTAGAAGCCACTCCTAGTGTTAAATCCTCCCACCAATATGCTGACTATTTACAGTACCGAGACCCTACCCAGAGACAGTGGATTGTCCAAAGAATGCATGACATTGTACGTCTTACAGGCTGGCAGTCTGCAAGACAGATTGCCGATGGGTGTGAATCCGCCTGGACCAAAGCTGCTCAAATGGGTGGACCGCCGTACCAGCGAACGTCTATTCAAAACGATCCAGCCGCAATAGGACGTAATCCCCGCCGTATCGACAGAAAGATTCACGAACTTGACCAGGGCGAGGAGAGACGACTTGTGTTGGCCAAAGCAGAAAGAACCCATTATGCCCTAGGCTTATTGGGGGTGGAAGAGGACCTCAGAGTGCTCGAACTTCGAGATGAACTGAATTAATGAAGTTTCTTTCCATGGGGGGGAAATATGGCGTAATAATGGCTGAGCGGAGAGTTCTTTGGGCTCAGATACGAGCATTATATCTGGGACATATCGAAGAGGTTCATGTACTATCTTGTACCCAGCGTTTTCTTTCTTTCAATTGTTCCTTTGCGTGGGCAAACAGTCATGGTGTAAACGAATGTCACAAAAACCACTTCATGGGGACATTGGCTCTTCACTCCGCTGTATGGGACCACCCATTCCCTACAATCCTAGCTCTAGACATGTTTATAGCAGCTAGTTGAAACGATTTTCAGTTTAATGACACGAACGAGATCTGGGCTAGCATGAAATTGTTTCTATTCTCGCACATTTGTCATGACTCTTTAGTTTGCTGGCAACCTGTCGACCACTGCCGCCATCTCTTCGTCCGTGTATATTCTAAAGCCCTTGTCTTTTGTGACGCTCGCTAGTTGAACATTTTTAGAATCAAGCTTCTCCTCCATCACTTGCTTCAATGTCTTCAAGACCAAGGTTTCTGCGTCTGCGATCGTCAAAGACTATTTGCATGTCAGTTGGACTGCCATAGGGACCCAGGGGGAGGGATAAGATGAGCAGAAGGCGACATGCTAACCTTGTGGTATTCATTCTGCAACTCTGCTTGGGCACCTTCGGAACCTGACCCAATAGCCTTGGCGTCGTACCGGTAGAATGTACCACTTGGCTCAGCGTGGAACAGCTGAGGACCATTTTCGTCGTAGCCAGCAATGAGTAAAGCGACACCAAAAGGCCGGCTCATGATGGTCTCCTCTCCGTCAGCACCCTCGCCGAAGCGCAGAGCCAAGTCACAGATGGCCTGTGTGCAGCTCTCGACACCCAGAGGCTCGTTATAGTTGAAGGCATGGCTCTGGGATTCGACTCGTGCGTGTTCAATCATGGAACGGGCATCGGCCTGCAGACCAGACATGGCGCAGCCGATGTGGCGGTCGATTTCGACAATCTTTTCCACGGAGGAGGTTTCCAGGAGGGTAGACGTGACTCGCTTCTCGACGCCGAGGATGACGCCTTCAGAGGTGGCGACGCCAATAGCGGTGGACCCGAGTTTGATGGCTTCGAGGGAGTATTCGACCTGGAAGAGACGACCTTCGGGGGAGAAGGTGTTGATCCCTCGATCTGGAGAGAATTGGACAAGGTCCTTTCGTCAGCAAGACTGTCATGCTTTTTTGGGGGGGGGGGGGGTTGAGGGAAGGCTGGGAGGAGGTTGCTTCGCATGGGAGAGCTTGATCACAGAGGGAGGGGATGAAGCTTACCGTACTCAGATCTTGCCATGAACATCTTGGCGGTTTAGTTTGTGCGAGAATGGGGCCTTGAATGCCAGATGTTTGAA
Organism: Sphaerostilbella broomeana; assembly: GCA_930272545.1. Classification (NCBI taxonomy): domain Eukaryota; kingdom Fungi; phylum Ascomycota; class Sordariomycetes; order Hypocreales; family Hypocreaceae; genus Sphaerostilbella; species Sphaerostilbella broomeana. The sequence continues at coordinate 48,976 of CAKNET010000053.1, read as the reverse complement.
CAAGGGAACGGGAGGGTTGAGGAAGAGGGATTGGTTGTTGTCGTTGCGGGAAGGCTGAGGGCGGCGGCGGGATGAAGCTTGTCTCGTCGATTGAGCTTCCAGCCAGGCAAACACTGGGCCTACGCATCCAGCTCCCGACAGACAGCAGCCCACCAACCCACTAATACTAGGTATGTATGTTCATACATGGCAGTTACTGATGCACCGCCACAACAGCAGCCACATATGGACGACCTAGCAAGGGCTAGCAACTTTCCCAGGTACTTAACAGCAGGCGGAAGCAGGATTTATCCGTCACCAACCGTCGCGACGCGCTTTCTGTCTACGTTCACCCCACCATTGGTCCTGCTGTTAGGAGCTTACGATCTCATAGTGTATCTACACTACTCAGCCATACAGAGCACTTACATAGAAGAACTAAACCGTTGATTCTCGTTAACGCGTAGATACTCCACCACGACCGAGCCAACAAAACCAAAGCCGAAAATTTCAACTACAAAAAAACAGACCGCTTGCACTGCCATCTAGCTGTATGGTAGGCACTATTTGTTCATTTGCGGTGCTTCGCATGTAGCCCGCCAGCAATGTCATCCGGCGCAACAACCAGGGCGTCCAGCCGCGCTAATGGAGGCTTCAAGAGCGAGATGCCAGATTCAAGAAATACGTATTCGCCGCAATTGGGAGACAGCGTATCTCATAAGCGATCTGCCTCTGGGAACCCGAGAAGTATGAGTAGGGCGGCGGAGGAAAGACGGTATGAAGAGCGCAGGATCACAGAAAAAACGTTTGAGACTCATGTCGAGCGACTGGTATCACGAGCGGCGAGCCCAGAGAAGCAGCAGCGGCGCGGGCAGCAGGCAGAGAAGAGGCCGTCTGAGGTTCGGAGGCAAAAGTCGATCGAGTTGCGGCCCAAGGACTTGCGGGCAGACACTCCACCAGGTAGGATTTCTCAGGCAGTAAATGGCTGATTCTGAGGCTGCTGCGAGTTGGCTGACGTCCAAATGAAGCTCCGTGGTCCCCCGAGGCAAGCCTGTTGCCTCATACTTCTGCGGCATTAGCTTCGCGAATTTCGATACCCCCGATAGCTTCGACGATACCATATGCTCCGCAGCCGAAACCTCTGAGCGAATTGACATTGGAGGTCCAAGAGGCAGTTATTGTTGAGGATCTTCTATTTGTCTTCATGGGGTATGAGGGGCAGTATATCCGATTTGCCAGAGGGTACAACCCGAAGGAGGAGAGGGATCGATTGGCGGGGCCATCTTTTAGGATACTACCTGGACTTGACCCGAGCTTACACGACCTGACGAAATCCATGCTCGAAATGGGCACTTATTATTCAGCCTTGGAAACCTTTGTCGATGTTCAAAGTCGCGAGGAGTTCGGCGCTGTGGCACATGCCTTGTGTGCGTCGGTCCGAAAATATCTGCAGGACTATCTGGTCATGATTGCTCAGCTTGAGACGCAATTCCTGACGAATGATACATTTACTGTCCATGTACTCAATATCCATACACTTCCGACACGACAAATGCTATTCCATCTTTACTCTCTAGCACATGAACTCTTGAGAAAAAACAGACAACTGGATGATGAAAGCGATGAAGATGACGATGAAGAGGAAGACGATGAAAAAATTCTCGAACGACTAGCTGAAGGAGGCGAACTCCTCCCTGGAAGCTCCAAAGCTCTCAAAATATGTAAGGGTGGTGGCATCTTGGGCTTATTAGCCTCTAGACTTGAGTCTATGTCAGGAGACCCAGCAGCCCGCACATTGCTTGTCTCCCTGCTGCGGGATGCAAGTCGTCCCTATATGAAAATGCTGAATGAGTGGTTGCACCAGGGAAGCATTCATGACCCTCATTCGGAGTTCATGATCCGTGAGCAAAAGAGTATTGGCCGGGAGCGACTAGACAAGGATTACATTGATGAATACTGGGAGAGAAGATATACTGTCCGTGATTCAGATGTACCCCCTCAATTGGAGGGTGTCAAAGAAAAGGTTCTGCTGGCCGGCAAGTATCTCAATGTGGTCCGGGAGTGTGGAGGAGTAGATGTCAGCAAACTATTCACGGACCTACCGACCTCCTTTGACGACAGCCGCTTCCTGGAGAATGTCAACAACGCCTATGCTCGTGCCAATGAGTCGTTGATGCAACTTCTTCTTACAACGCATGACTTGCCAAAGCGGCTTCGTTCTTTGAAGCACTACTTTTTCCTGGATCCTTCGGACTCATTCTCATACTTTCTTGAATTAGGCGCATCGGAATTACAAAAGGGAGTCAAGGCTGTTAATACGAGCAAGTTGCAGTCTCTGCTAGATCTGGTACTGCGCCAACCTGGCACCGTCACGGCTTTGGATCCTTTCAAGGAAGATGTCAAGGTGGAAATGAATGGAGTTACGTTCATCAATAGTCTGCAGAGGGTTGTGAATATCACGGGAATCGACTCAGTGGATGCACCGGTCACTATTCAGCAGCAACCTACGGAGCCGGACAAGAATGCCACAGGCTTTACATCTCTACAGCTAGATTATTCCGTTCCATTCCCAGTCTCGCTCGTCATCAGCCGGAAGAATGTGTGGCGCTACCAGGCACTCTTCCGGTTCCTCCTTTCGCTGCGCTACCTCGAGTCCCAGTTGTCAACTACCTGGCTGACACACACAAGAGGGGTGAGCTGGTCCCACAAGAGCCCAAATCAGGAACTCGAGACTTGGAAGAGGCGGGCTTGGACATTGCGCGCTAGAATGCTTGTCTATGTACAGCAGCTACTTTACTTTTGTACCTCGGAGGTCATTGAGCCCAATTGGATCAAATTCATGTCCCGTCTGAAGGCCAATGACGATGACCAGACCCAGAAGTCAGGCGCCAATCGGACGGTGGATGAGCTGATGCAGGATCATGTAGACTTCTTGGACACATGTCTCAAGGAGTGTATGCTTACAAACAGCAAGCTCTTAAAGGTATGTCATCACGTGCTCCCCTATTCTCTCGCTTCCTGTTGTTCTGGGGGGGTTGAGAACCAGTTCATTCGCCATGAGACTTGCTGATTCCATTCGTTTTCTTCTTTTCCTTTTCAGGTCAACTCCAAGATTATGCAATCCTGCACCATCTTCGCCGCATACACGGGCTTCATGTCCCGCGAACTAGAAAAGATTGACCCCGACCTCTCTAGCGGGAAAAGACCAGACAACATGACAAACGATCAGTGGAAGCGCTTCCAGGCCAGTAAAGCGGGCTCTTCTTCGCGTGCGGCAGCGTCCTCCGATGCTTCGACTACGCAAGATGCAAGGGCACGAATGAATAATCTGCTGGAGCTCATTCGCAAGTGGGAGATCAATTTCGGAAGACACATGAAAATTCTGTCTGATTCACTGAATCACTATGCTGCTACCGAGACAGTGGTGCTATTGAGTCTTTGTGCGAGGTTGAGCACAGTGAATCAGGGGACTGAGTGGGCGGCGATTGGTGGCGAGGACGATGATCAGATATAAAGGGAGAAAAGAAAAGAAATACACTACTAGATCATTATACATCGCCTGACAAAGGAAATAACAGGTTGAGCCAGGGGGGATGGGGTTGGTCTTTATTCTGGAGTACAGTATATACATATATTTTCAAGACGACTCTTACGAAATCTTTACTTACTAGGAAAAGCAGTGGGGTTCACTGCTTGCTATATTTGTTTCTTGGGGCGTACGGCGCTGAGGTTGGTCGTCATGTCGAGACCGAGAGTTATTATACGAGGGCTAGGCTAAGTGAGATCATTATTTACTTTGAAACATGATATACCATCATCATCATCATCATCATCATCACTGTGCTAGACAATCACAAAGTGCCATACGTGCCTTGCAAAAACTAAGTTTGTTGATCATTTGAAAAAGGTCATGGGTATAGTAAATACTCATCATGATAAGCAAGAAGGGAAGAAAAAACTATAATTTACTTTGAAGCATGGTCATTTCGTCAATAAGAGAGATAGGGAAAGGAAAAATAATGATGCAATCAAAAATATCCTCCCTCTTCCGCGTCCCCACCACCCGTAAATGCTTAAAAATACTACCAAATCCCAGGCGCCGCCACGATCCAAATCCCCTCGTGAGAGCTATGATATAAAAATGCCACCATAGGTATGCAGCGGGTCCAGAATGCCCAAGAGTCCCGAGATAAGATGCAAAAGAAGAAAGAAGGAACAAAAGAACCCCTTTTTGGACTCCCGTAGACCCTCCAAGCCCGAGATGAAATAAAGATGAGAGCGATAGAAAAAGAAAAAGAAATTGGTGTTGATAAGACGCGTAGTCCGTAGCTCTGGAAGCGGGAGAGCGGCCCCAAAAACGCCAAATCAAATGTTGTAGATGCGCTGATGGTATATTCGTATCGTTTCGTCATTGCAAACATGTCGGCTGTTAAATTCGTTGATTAAATAGACTTCGTAAATCCATGAGTTTCTGCCTTGCAGCTTCCGCCTTATCCAGTGCTTTATTCTGGCCATCCATGCTCAGGCTTGCCAGCTTCATTTTCTTCTCCTGAAGTTCAAGCATCTTCTCTTCGAAGCTGTCCCTCATGATGTACCGGATGGTGCGAACGGGACGCTTCTGACCTAAACGATGCACACGATCAATAGCTTGAGCCTCTGCCGCTGGGTTGTATTGGGGTTCCATCACGTAGACATTGTTGCCCGCAGTCAAGTTCAGACCTAATCCGCCCGCCATGATGGAAACGAGGATGACATGAATGCGATTGTCATCCCGGAAACTGTCCATGGCCGCCGTGCGGGCCATGCGCGACATGCTACCATCTAATCTTGTGAAGGTGATATTAGCAGCTCTGAGTGCTATCTCGATAAGATCCAAGTGCGAAGTCCATCCCGAGAACACGACCGACTTGAATGGCGGCTCATGTGGGTTAGCTTCGCTTGCAGCCCTCGACTTGAGAAGATCATCAATCAAAGCCTTGGTCTTGGTATGAGGGCCCTCGTATTTGTCTAGGTTTTTGCTACCGGTCTTGGGTTTGTGATTTGGAAGACCATCATGCTCTCCATCAACATCTTCTCGGTGAAGGTCGATGAACTCCTGTCGGACGTGCGTGTTGCACACGGGGCATTGGCCAGAGACCTGACCGGGAATCAACATGGCCCTGGCACGGTCTTTGAAGATATTGACGCATGATCGACAAACAATGTGAAAGCACGGCGTCATATAACCCATAATACCGTCCTCTCTTTCTGCATCTAAATGCGACCCATCGTGGGAGGAAAGCCTCCTGCTGCATTCTATACATGCATCATTATTCGTGTCCTGCATTAGTTTGAACATTTCGAGAGCTTTGTGCCGTGATAGGCTCGGGCCCTCAGCATCGTCATCGTCGTCAATGTCAATGGCCATCTCCGCCGACATTCCTCGCAGAGCTGAGAGATCCTCTTCGTTGAGAAGATCTTTTCCATGAGCACAGAGGAGTCGGAGACGAAGGATGGCCTTGAGAATGTGGATGTAAGTGTTTCCCCCAAGCGCTCGGTCTGTGTTTCCTCCAGCCAGAACCTTGACTCTGTCTTGGGCATTCCTCGCAAAAAGATTGTATATGCTTCTCTCGTCCGTAGTAAAGTCGAGTTTCACAACAAGATCACTGCGTGGAGGCAAATCAATCTTATCCTTGAGGCGACGGAGAGTGATTGTGTCTACAAGAACACGAAGCTTTGGCACAATGGTCGGGTCACACGCCTTGAATGGCTCGACAATATGCCGAACGAATTTGTGCCTCGCGTGGAAAGGGTGCAAACGAAGAAAGGATAAGAGGGCTGCAAAATCATCCAGTCTATTCTGAACGGGTGTCCCCGTGACTGCCCAGCGTCGTTGAGCTTGTAGTCGCACAATGGCCTTAAATTGCATAGTACTCTGCTCGCGGATCATGTGGGCTTCGTCAAGTACGATACGAAACCAGCCCAATTCCTCCAACGGATAGCGGCCTCCTTTGCCTTTTTGACGAGCGCTCAGCTCGTTAGAGACTGAGCCGTAGGTTGTGATAACAATATCAAAGGAAGCAAGTTGTGCGGCATCCTTGATGCGATTAGAGCCATGATAAATGTGGTATGACAGACTATCCGGGAGAACATGCTGTTTGATCTGCTCTTCCCAATTCGCAACTGTACTGAGTGGGCAAATGATCAAGGTCGTCTTTGCATTTCGTGTCACGGGTGTAAGACCCAAGTTTGGCCGTGCTGAGAAGACTTCATGTCTGGATGCCTTTGTCTCGGGTGCAGAAGGCTGGTCGGGTTGGAGATATTGGTAGGCATCGGCTTCCTCTGTTGTGCCTACGATCAACGATAGGATGCTGAGTGTCTTACCAAGACCCATCATATCCGCCAATATCCCACCGCGAGTTTCTTGGGGGGGCTTTGATTCGGACTCGCCAGTTATCACGTTGTAATAGCGTCTCTGTCCATTTGGGCCAATTTTATTCTGCCAAAAAGAAACCATGCCCTTCTCGTTTTCCATCAAATCTCGTGGCTTCTCTCTAGTCATCATAAAGTAGAGCCCTTGCCTCTGATGGTTAAGCAGTGGCGTAGTAATAGAGGGAGGGGCATCTATGCCGGGAAGATCATCAGTTCTACTAAGAGAATCGAAAACCCCCATGACCTCTGAACGAACTTCTTCCACGGTCCTTGTTGCAATGGCACTAGATAAGGCACCGTTTGAATCCGTTCTCGCAGGTCTTGCGTTGGGTTGTTGATAATCCTGACTATGGGGATTATTAAGCTTGATGCCCCTCTGCAAAATATATGGCTGAAGAAGTCGCAAGCCGTGCCGATTCAGATGAACTCCTATGTTCTTGGTATACTTCAATGGCCCATACATGACAACGTCCAGAGAGTAGGCGCGAGAAACGGCCTGGCCAGGTTCTTCGTCGGGCTTTTTAGGCTGCGGGGGGATTCGACAATCTGTCCTCAAGCGGACGTTGGAATCCAGCAAGGGGACGAGAGCCTCAGCGGCAGAGTGAGCAACGAGACCGATGATCTCTCTTGTATGATCACAAACAGGAATCTTGATAGACTTGTCCCCCGCTGTCCGCTTGAGGATGACTTTGATGCTGGGCTGATAAGTAGGTCCCCACATACTCTGTATGCCTGGCTTTGGGGAGGGAACTTTGGAACAGTTGACACTGGTCTTGATCATGCCATAGCACACCTCTTCTTCCCTAGGATCTGTACCTTCCTGGACGTCTTCGTCTTCGTCGTTGGCTAGAAGCAGTGAGTGAGAAAGTTTATTCGGCTTTAGAGAAGCTGGTGAGCTTTACCTGCTGTCAAATCAACAGTCGACGTCTGCGGTGTTATTCCAGTGCTAGCCTCCTTCCGCCTCTCTCGAACATATTCCCCCAGATTACCACTGCCACCACGCACAGGCATGGTGGTTCCGCTGGCGGGTCCTTGCTCAATGATTTTGCGACGCTTAGCTTGGGGAACGGCAGCCCGGTGTTCTACGTTGTTCATACGCTCTATCCAGTTTCCCATACCGTTCGTCTCGGGTACATGACCATACTCTTGCGGTAAGTTGTCGCCGCTTGGTGGCGTGGCAACAGGTGTATCGCATGGACTAGCAAACTGAAAGACGACCGAGTTGCCGTGGTCAGGCCGGTCCCTAGAGACCTGTTGCCATGCTTCAAGTTGGTTTGATCCGGTGTCTCTGAAATCCGAGTTGCTAGGAGTTCGTCGACCTGGCTGTAGCAGGGCCGCTGGGTTCCAGGACGGCATGGCGCCGGCAGCGTGCGGTGGTCGGCCTAGCAAAGTGTTAGCAGGGCAACTGTTGATTTTATTATTTATGACGGAGAAGACTTGAAGACCCATGTGGGTAGTCTGAAGATGATCCCACAAGACACAGATGCGCTCACGTGTGGTGCTAGGCGGAGGGGCAGAGGGGGGGATATACCGTTGGTAGCCATTCTGAACAAAAGCTGTATGGCAGGCGAGACTACTCAGAAGCAGCCCGCGAAACAGCACAACAAGGAGAGCGTTTTACCGCCGATAAAAGATGGTTCGATTCCGCATTACAGGTTTCATGAGAGAGTGACGGCTGTGAGTTAGGAGAACGTGATGTGTGTGAAGAGAAGGTTTGCCTGTGGAGAGTGATGTGCACCAACTGCTACTGATAAGAGAGAAGTTGTTCGAGACGCGGCAGACCAGTGAGCAGGGGGGCTCAGGCACATGTAGGAAGATGTAACGCGCGGTTGCCGAGTTAAAATCGGCATAGAATAGTGAGCGTAGGGCTAGAGGAGAGCATAGCATGGGGGGGGGATCTGGGGTAGAAATCGAATACTATCAACGATGTGATTTGCAGCCTCTCTGGCTCTGGCTCTGGCATAAAGTAGCAGCTTCACTCAGGGTTCATGACATGTGAGAGAGGCCAAGTTTGGTAAGCAAGCACAACGAACGGTACGGAGCAAAACTGTGCCAACGCCGGGAGACGGAGAGAGGAGGAAGAATGAGAGGAGGAGGAGACGAAGCAAAGCGGCCGCCAGGTGAATGATGAAAAAGAAAACGGGCTGCACTCTGCGAGCCTATTCGGCAACTGATGTCTCCATGGCCCTCGAGCAGGTCGTAGTAATAGTGGGGGTGGTGGTTTGAAGTCTGGCCCGGTGCGTGTGGAGGAAGCGGATAGATGGTGTAGGGATGGATGGATGGATGGATGACGGACTGAGTGGTTAGAGGCGGCGGCAGCACTGTGAGTGAGTGAGTGGGAGAGCAATGGATGCATCTCCATAGCATTGGCGTCCATGCATCCATGCGTCCTCAGCACCCATGGCGGCAGACGGCATGCGGCTTCCAGTGGGAAAGCCTTCTGTTTACAGCAGCACCTGCAGCGGAGACCATGTGCCGCTGAGGTTGCGGGTTTTAGGGGGGGATGGATGTGTTCACCACTCCAGGGCTACTAGCGCTCAACCCGCTCCCACTGTAGCCCAGCGGCCGTCCCCAGAGACCACCCCAAACCACTCCCCCCCCCCCTAAAGCTGTCCCCAAAGATGCTCCCACAGCCCCCCAAAAGCTGGCCTGGACGACCACCGCAGCGCCTCCGTCGCCCCAAACGTCCACCACCACCCAGCCTAATGCTGCAGCTACTGCAGCCAAGCAGGTCACCTGCACAGCACCGTTTGCAGTGGCAGGGATGACCACCCTGGTCTGTGCGGCGCGCCCACCAGGCAGAGGCGGCGGACATGCGGCACGGCGGCTTGTTTCTCATTTTTTTCTTCCTTTTTTCTTTTCTTCGCCATGATCGATTGTTCGAATTGCCGCATCCACATCAGACGCTCGCTCACCGCGGTGTCGGGAGCACGTGACAGCCAAACCCAGCACCTCAGCCTGCAAGGTCACCAGCCATTTTATGATTGTGTTTTGGACATGCCTAGGGAATCCCTGGTAGTGCGATCGCCATCCAACACTCCGATTCAATATCGACGAATACCATCTGGCGAATATCGCATCCGCCGCGGAATAAAACCGTGAAGAGGATAATAATAATAATAATAATTGTTGTTGTTATTCTTGACCTCCCGGCGTGCCCGCAAATATGCACGCTGACACAGCTCCATGGCACTATCAAACTTCTGGTGGTGGCAACCACAGCTCCTCCAACGCGCCGTCAGCTCTCGAGAAACAACCGGGAGCGTATTCTGGATGGGTTCCATGACACGTCGTCGTTGCGGGCTGATGCGAAATATCCACTAAGAACCATTATCAAGTGTGAGGCGGCGTGTTTCGGATGCTTCCAGCGGCATATCATCTAAAGAGCGGCGCGCCATGTCACAAGGCTGCTAGTCTCTGACCTTAAAAGCTGAATATAGAGCCACATACGAGGATCCAACTTCCCACGTACAATACGTGGCACGTGTTGAGACTATATAATAACTCTGCCTTAGTAGCTGGCATTGCTTGGAAAAGTACCCCTGCTGAACCGTTCACCAAGAGATAGCGTCCTGGTCTAGGTTCTTATACAAATGAGCAACCTGAGCACCAAGAAAAGGGACATGATAATCGTCAAGACTTTGAACTACGCTACGCTGCTCTCCGCCCCCCCCCCCCCCCCTCCTCCCAAACTCTCTTTTTAAACCTGAACTATTGAGCTGGCTCTTCATTTGGTGACTGGATGCAATAATACGAGAAATGACGGTAGCCAGCGTCTGTAAACCTACCCTACTTCGTACGAAGCGTTGAAAGTCGAAACAACGAGCGAAGCTAACAGCGCCTCAACTTGAACATAACCTTGAAATGTCTCCGTCGGCCACAATAGGCAGTCAGCCACAGATCCCCACTTCCCGTGCTTGACTTGACGGATCAGCACACGAGCCATACACGAAACTGGAAAATCGAATATGAAATATAGGTGGGCATAATTATCAACTAGAAACCCCTTGAACGAAATCATGTTTAAAGCATTTACTTCTCCAGACCATGCTAGAGAAAGTTCTCTACCTAGTTGTGGCCGTCGTATAACTATGTAGCAACTTGGCATGCACACGCGACTTTTGTGCTGATTACGTAATCGGTCTTTTTTGAGGCCGCCATGAACCTCATAATTTTCATCCACATTCGCTGCTTGAGTAAAAGCGTGCCCCGCCATCCCCGCCAGGCCGATATCTGTTAACCTGCTGTCCACTTTGGCCGTACAACGGCACAGCTCTTCATATAGGGCCCAACTTCAAGCACACCTGGGCTCACAATGGATATCACAAGCTTCGTGGTGCAAGGGCGGGACAAGGCCCTGCTCTATGGCGATTACTCCACCTACCATGGACAACTGGCAAAACGTCTCCTGAACTCTCGCAAGAAGCTTGGGATCACCACCAGGAACCGTGGCAAGTTTCGCAAGGGAGAAAAGGTGACTGCGGAGAACATCGCACAAAACCATGAGTATATTTTCCATCTCTCAATGCTTTATCGAGTCAATGGGCTAACAATGACCTTAGATATGTCCATCTCGTGCTCCTCACCAGCGAACGTGCCTGGGCTCAGGCCATGAGCATGAAGTCGGCCCATACTGCCGACCAGAAAGGAATTGTTAGCCGCACCAGATCACATATTGTTTCTCGACTTGAAAAAGCTTCACGGGCCGCCGAAGAACTCGCCAGTCTAATCGCACAATCCGACGTATCGGGCGCTACTACGAATGACGTTCTCGAGGCTCAAGCCTATGCGTCATTGATCCGAGGAGCTATGCAATTCGAGAAGCGTAGTTGGGAACCTTGTTTGCGAAGCTACGCCACCACTCGTGTCATATATATCGCTTTGGCGGCGGCCGGTAAAGGTGACATCTTCAAGGACCTACTATCCGAGACTGTTGACCCCTCTATTCGATATGCTGCATATCAACTGAAGACTCCTCGAACCATACCGATCTCTGCAATTGCAAGACAGGCCTTCCCCAAATCAAACGAAAACTTGGTTCAAGAAGTCAACCGCATCGATCCCAGCATCCTTGCTGAGGTGGATTTGGAAACCAAGGATGGCGTCGTTGGGGGTGAAAAGGTTCCCAAGTTCTTGACATGGCGCTCCCGTGAAGTCCCAATCGAAGATGCCCAAATAGCTACACATTGGTCCACAGTCAGTAATGCCAAGGAGAGATTATCCGAGACCGTCGCCAAGTCTCAGGGCAAGAGCCATCACGAGATTGCCACCGCTTACGACGAAATTCTCATGGCCACCCAGGATGCCGTCGATGCAACGAAGGAAGCAATCGACGATCTTAAAGGGGAAGGCGTAGGCCAAAGCGATCCCCGAATGCAACGACTGCAGATTACACGCACAGCAGTCAACTATGAAATGATAAGCTGGAGAATTGGCCGCAACCGAGTTCTCACAGGCCCGCAGGATGGCGCACGGGAAGAGTACGGCTCGCTGAGGCGGAAAGTCAAGAAGTCGACAGCTACAGAAGCAAGAAACGAAAAGGAGCTGCCACCGGCTAAGAAACTTGCTAAGATTAAGGAGAAAGCGGCGTTGTACGATGGAACTCTGCAGAACCTGGAGTCTATCAAGGAACTGCCTGGAGTTGCTGCCGATGAGGAGCTTGCTACCAGGATAGAAGCATATGAGAAATACTTTTCCGCATTAAAGTAGGTTTCAACGCGAGAGATTGTTGGGAGAGCCAGACTGACTTATTTCCAGACACCTCGTCATTGCCCGCTCCCATGCCATTATTGGCAATGCCGTTAATGCGTTGGCACTCATTAACCGCGCTTTTCGCCTCTGTCAAGAAGCGGTTTCCAAGTTCCCAAAGTCGCAGCCAACCACGAATGCCCTCTCGCTGAGTCTTGACGTTACACTGGAATCTGTGGATTTTCTGGGGAATTTACTAAACGGCGAACTCCAGCGCCATCGCGCCATCGTCCATGTTGACAACCTGCGCAGAGAAGTCAAAGAGAGTAAGAAAGCTTCGTTTGAGGCTCCTCTGATTGAGAGGCTCCATGAATATCCTGCAGGGGGTGTCGATTTGGAGAACATTGTCGAGTTTCCTCCAAAGGTCTCTTTGATTCCCGTGAAGCCAATCTTCCTTGATGTTGCTTGGAACTATATTCACTACCCCGGCAAAGCGCAGGAGGTAGCTGAGTCAACCAAGGAAAATGCGTCGGAAGCAGAGAAGCCTGCACAGCAGGGCAAGAGAGGTTGGTTTGGGTTTGGAAGATCATGATGATGATGATGATGAAGAGAGATAAAGCGACAGACTACTCTGCTGACACATGCAACGTAATATACCAGCCTTATACTCAAATGTGATTCCCATGATCAGTTCATATTGTGCATGTTAGCCATGGTGCAAATCAGGGTTGTCTCGGATTTTTAGGTATTGTCGTTGTCTCAACCACCATCGCGTCTATTAACTTCTACTGGAATGAGCACCACCTAATCTAGGGAGCCCTCATATCCCTTTGGATTGGAACATTGCGCAGTCACAAAATCTTTTTCTTTCTTTCCCTCTCTCTTCTTTACAGGATTTATTCTACCTAGTCATTCATTTTCACTCTGCTTCTCTCTCTCTCTCTCTCTCTCTCTCTCTTTAATATCCTTTATTTCAATTTTAATTATCGCTCAGAACTCAGTGTCCTTCCTTTCTTATACTTTTAAGTATCATGGCTCCAAGCCAGCACGCTCACTCCAACAAGAATGCCTCCATCTTTCCCAAAGAGATAACATCCTCCTGGTGGGACGCTACCACAAGCATGACCAGGCAACTCCACCAAAGCAACTCTACAATATCATCACCACCACCATCTCTACATACACAACGCAAACTCAACCTCCCTTTAATAGCCCTCCTCCTTTGCATCACCATCATCGCACTCCTAATCATCCTCATCATGTCGAAACCACTCTACTTCATCACCACCACGACCCCCAACCATACACAACTCTCAAATCATCAACAACAACAACAACAACAACAACAAACATCACCACCGCCAACAGCGCAATCAGCACAACCTGAAATGGCTCCAAACCAAGACATCTTCCCCAATTACCTGGCCATACGCACGAACCGAGATCCCCGCAAGGCCACTAACATCCGCGACATATTCCGCGAACCAGGCGGTAGCATCAGCAGCGTGATGCAGCCCTTGCTTGCGGCGAGGACGAACGACGACTCCCCTTCGGAGGATATCATAATTAGGATGAATACACAAAAGCAAGACAAAAAGGGCGCACGGAAGGATGGATCCATTAATTGGCACGGAACAAATACTCTAAACACAACGTGGGGGTGGATGGCTTGAATTGGACTTGCTAGTCTGGTCATATATGTTTGAATACCGTATGCAACAATTCCGACATTACTGCACAATCTACTACAGAAAACAAGCTAAGAGGGGAGAAATCATTATTCATCTACCTATCAAAGGCTACTTTTTTCGTCTTCGTACATGACACCGAAAACACATTCCCCCTTCGTATCAGTGCAGTTATTCATAAGCAACTAGAAATCTCTGAATGGTTTTGATACTCCAACGCCAGTCCCGCCCGCCATAGGTATTAACGACATTGCAAAACAAAAAAAAAACAAGGGTAGAAACAGCTGAGGCGGGATATGAATACAGATAAATACAACAAGAAGAGGGATCTATACCATTGCCCACGCTTCTTATGAAATTCCAATAGAGCTTTTTTTGATAAATTTTTGGTTTATTTTCTCGTAGCCAAAATCTTTAAGGCTTGTTCTCATCCTTCTTCTCACCCTCAGTAGACTGCTGCTCGCCAGAGGGCTGCTCAGAGCTCTCGCCACGGGCCTTGTGCATCTTGTCGAAGAGGTTCAAGCTAGCGACCTGCAGTTCATCGGTCTTCTCCTTGATCTCAGCTGAAGTGGCAGTGCTCTCGCCAGATTGGACCTTGGCAACAAATTCACGGAGAGCGGTGATCTTCTCTCGGATGCCATCAGCCTCAGTCTTGTCGAGCTTCTCGGCGAATTCGTTCAAAGCACGCTCCGTGTCGTTCAGGACGCTGTCAGCGCGGTTGCTAGCCTCAATAGCACCCTTGCGCTCCTTGTCGGTCTCAGCATACTTCTCAGAGTCCTCAACCATCTGCTGAATCTCGTTGTCGGACAGACCAGATCCAGAAGCGATGGTAATGGACTGGTCCTTGTTGGTGGACTTGTCCTTGGCATGAACGTGGACGATGGAATCGGCGTCAATGTCAAAGGTGACCTCAACTTGAGGAACACCACGGTGAGCAGGGGGGATGCCGACGAGCTGGAAGTTTCCGAGGAGCTTGTTGTCCTTGACAAGTTCACGTTCACCTTGGAAGACCTTGATCTCCACAGCAGTCTGGAAATCAGCGGCAGTGGAGAAGACCTGGGACTTCTTGGTAGGGATGGTAGTGTTTCGGTTGATCAGACGAGTGAACACACCGCCGAGGGTCTCAATACCGAGAGACAGGGGAGTAACATCGAGAAGAAGGAGATCCTTGACCTCTCCGGAAAGAACGGCACCCTGGATAGCGGCACCCATGGCAACAGCTTCATCAGGGTTGACAGACTTGGCGGGGTCACGTCCAAAGATGGACTTGACGGACTCGCCGACCTTGGGCATACGAGTCATACCACCAACAAGGATAACCTCCTGGATTTCCTTAGCCTGAAGTTGGGCGTCCTTCAGGGCCTTGCGGACAGGCTCAATGGTTCGGGTAATAAGAGTGTCGACCATCTTCTCCAGTTGGGCACGAGTGAGTTTGAGGTTGATATGCTTAGGGCCAGAAGAGTCGGCAGTGATGAAAGGCAGGTTAATATCAGTCTGGAGAGACGAGGACAACTCAATCTTGGCCTTTTCAGCGGCCTCACGGATACGCTGGATGGCCATGCGGTCACCTGACAGATCAATTCCAGAGGTCTTCTTGAAGTCTGCGACGATGTGGCGGACCAAGTGAATATCAAAGTCTTCACCACCAAGGTGGGTGTCACCGTTGGTAGACTTGACCTCGAAAACACCATTCTGGATCTCAAGGATAGAGATATCAAAGGTACCACCACCAAGATCGTAGACAGCAACAATTCTATCAGCCTCCTTCTCCAGGCCATAAGCCAGAGCGGCGGCAGTGGGTTCGTTCACAACACGGAGAACGTTCAGACCAGCAATCTGACCGGCATCCTTGGTGCTTTGGCGCTGAGCATCGTTGAAGTAAGCGGGAACAGTAACAACAGCATTCTTGACAGGTTTGGACAGGTAAGCCTCGGCAGTCTCCTTCATCTTGTTGAGGACGAAGCCACCAATCTGAGAGGGAGAGTACTTCTGGTCACGAGCAGAAACCCAAGCGTCGCCATTGCTGTGCTGAACAATCTTGTAGGGGACCTCCTTGATGTCTCGCTGCACCTCGGCGTCGCTGAACTTGCGCCCGATGAGTCGCTTGGTGGCGAAGAGGGTGTTCTCTGGGTTGACCACAGCCTGTCGCTTGGCAGCCACACCGACAAGTCGCTCGCCATCCTCGGCAAAGGCAACTACTGAAGGCGTGGTTCGAGCACCTGGGGACAATTGGTGAGCTATGACTTCGAGTGGCAGATTTTTTTTCCAGGGAGCTACCAACCTTCGGAGTTTTCAATAATGCGGGGTGTCTTGCCCTCCATGATGGCGACAGCAGAGTTGGTGGTGCCCAAGTCGATACCGATGACGGCACCCTGGACTTTGCCATCGCCCTCGCCAGCTGATGTTGATTCATAACGGGCAAGCCTAGAGACGGCAGGAGTTCTGGCGAAGGCAGCGGAGCGAGCGGCAAATGGTGTAGCCCGTGGGAGCTATGGAACGCATATTAGCAACCTGTGGGTGCGCAGGCTTTTTTTTGCTCAAGAACAACTCACAGCTCTGGAGAATCGTGTAGCCAACATCTTGACTAAACTAGGGTATATGATGAAGAGAGAGGTCGAGGAGAATGCACACAATCAATCACGCAGGAGATTGGGGAAAGGTGCGACAGACAGATATGAGGAAAAGGATGGATAAGAATAATGGAGGACGGGGAGGAAGCGAATTTTTTTTTAGCTCCAGAAAAATTATGGCTGGCTTCGGCGGTCGGCCATAGAAGCCCAGAGAAAGAGGCAATGTGCGAGAAAATTCCCGGTCCCACCCGCCGGGGTGGTTTAGCGGTGGTGGGCAATAGTTAGTCCGGCTCCGCAGCATTAAGGCAGCCTCTATTAAAGGCAGGAGCGCCAGTGAACCGCCTATTGAAAGTGAGGTTCTTTAAGAAAGCATAATTGTCCTTGTAAAGTTTTCTTTGTTTTCTCCTTATTAAATCTGACTTGTAGTTGTCTTTCGAACCAATCTCCGCAACTGAAGAATACTGTCAAATATCGATAGGCATCTACCCAATTACTTACCGCAGACAGACAGACTTATGCGATGTGGGTACTTCAGTACTGCAACTCGTGTGCTTAGTCAATCGTTGTATCTAGACACCATTTCGATATAGCTAGAATCTTGAGACAATACCTTTACCTACCTATGTAGAGCAAGGTAGAGCAAGATAAAGCACAAGTCTACCCTTTACTAAGGCATTGAAAGCCTTGTGACAAGGTGTCTCAAGGGTCCGTTGGTGGGGCATCAAAGAGATCAATAATTATGGCCTTCCGCTTTAGCGTTAAGGCACCAGATCATTTTTTTTCTACAGGCAAAGAGGATTCTTTTAGATATAGATTGAAAGAGATATGTTCATTCATCTGGCAATTACAGGGCAAGCCTTTATCCATTCTCATAAAGGGCATTGGGTAAATGCAGAAAGATCGTGAACCCCAATACAAGCTCAATACATACAAGCACTTTGTAATCTCACCACCGTCGACGGTACAAAATGAGTAACCCCGGATTCGACGTCATCCACCGCCTAATAAAAGGCGCTACTCCCACAATGAACCGCTTGATAAGGAAGGCATGAGCAACCGCCACATTTCCAGTCAGGCAGACACCATCTGGCTACTTTCTCACATCTTCCTCATCGCCTCCCCTCCGCAAGCCGCCCATTCTCCTCCTGTCTGTCGCCGCCTCGCCGCGCTCGTATGCCCGCAGAAACTGCCTTGTCTGCCAAACAGATTGGCTCCGACTCCCCGTGTTTGGCATCAACGTTTTGGTCGGTCACGACTTGGCGTCACACATCGCATCATTTGGCTCCCCATCGGGTGCCACATCGCACCCCTCGACTAATCGCTCGTCGCTCCGGCTAGTTTGACGACATTAATATGGCCGTGAAAGACGATGGCGCGTGTGTACCCCCCGTTGCTCGGCAATAATGTCCCCTCTTTCGCATTGTGCTGAATTGACATATGTTGTTGGACAGGCTCTATCCCACCGATGCCATCGTCTCTAAGAGAGCCCGCAAACACTACCGGGTACCCGTTCGCTCGCAGTACGTTGCCATTGTCATGTGGCTTCTCGTTGTAGACTTCATACTGATCAAGTCGATACCATCCTAGACATTGGCAGTTACGATCCTTGATTAGTGCTGAGAAACAGAATATCGTTTACTTCCCCGGAGGCCCCAGCAGCCGCCAAATCCAGCGCCTCGACACCACCACGCGCGCCTGCGAGACGATCAAGCAACTCATGTTCGCTCCACGATGTCTAGTTGCTGAAAATGGATGGTTGTGTTGTGGAAGTGAAACTGGCGACTTTGTAGCAATTAGGTTGGACGAGGGAAACGAGAGAAATAATCCAACTCTATCCCAGGCACTCGATCCTGATGCTCGACTTCCTCTCGGCCTCGATTCATCATCATCCCACGGAGACTCAATGCTTTCCCTGTTTGCTCACTCTCCACTTCCATCCAACAAGACCCCAGCAAAAAGTATGAAGCTTGCAAAAGAACGAGTCAATTGCATCACTCTTTGGTTTCCTCCGACGAACTCCCTCGCTGGCAAGAACGCTTACACCGAGCCCGTTGCGGTTCTAGCCAACAATGACCGAACAGTAACATTAGTCAGCTTGCACGACTTTGACCAAAACGACAAAACTGAGCCATTAGATATTGTTTCCTACCCAGACTTTGTCAATAGGGCCATCATCTCACCCGATGGCCGCCTCATGGTTGCTATTCTAGATGACCCCTACTTATATGTCCACCAACGCGTCGCAGTGCCTTCAGAATCACACTCCTCATCTTCTGGAAGCTCGTCAGGGTTCCGATGGAAGTTGAAGCAGAGCCTATTACTCAAGAGTCAAAAGAAAGATGACAAAACTGACAGCCGGGGAAGCTTTGCTGCCTGCTTCTCTGCATCTGGTGCTTATCTGGCTGTTGGCACCCAGCACGGCACCATTTCCGTTTTCGATGCGACCCGCCTAACTGATGACAACTTCAATCCACTCATCACTACGTTTCAATCCTCACGGCCAAACAGCAGTCCTGGCGCTATTCGCGATATGGCCTTTTGCCCTGGTCCATACGACATCCTGGCATGGACTGAGGATCGCGGCCACGTGGGGGTAGCTGACATGCGGACTGGTTTCGTGGTTCGACAAATTATCGACATCAACGTAGAAGCCGATTTTGAACACATCAGTATATTCGACAGCCACACTATTGACCCGCGCCTTCTAGCTCGAAGAGACAATTCTCATACTACAAGCTCCGCAAATATCTTCAATGATGCGCTGCGGCGGCATGGTGGAGATGGACTAGAACGGCTCAACCATCCCCTCACGCCGAGCGAGATGAGAGTTCTTGAGGCGATTCAGGGTGATCGACGGCGTCGAGAGCGATCCAACCAATTGAATGCAGATGATGGCAACCATGGTGATACCCAATCGACTTGGACCTACTCAGGAATCATCCCGCGGTCAGCAGTCGATGGTGAATCTACTCGGCCACGAGAGCGGAGTAGTAGTGTATCACGGACTATGGGTGATCTCATCGGCACCTATAGAGATCAGCGAGAGCGTGCCCAGGAGCGGGTGCGCAATGCGCGTCAACTACTGCGCGAAACGGGCGATCGGCCCCTAGGCACTGGTCGGGCGGACCAGCGTTGGATGGATCGGCTTAGCGAGACGGTGGCGGCCATGCGCGACCAGCGTGACAGGCAAGATTCGTCATATCTCTCTGTGCTCGAGATTCTGCAAGCTCGAGAACGGCCCCCAACGGAAGCCGACGACGATTCATCCCTCCTAGTACCTCTCGTCAACCAGATGGTAAATCGATGGGAAGAGAGTGCTATTCGAGGCACTCTGGCCCCTGATCATGGTCTTTTTGAAGTTCCACCGTCCCCGGATAATACTGCCGGCCTGGCCTGGAGCCAGGATGGCCGTACTCTGTGAGTTATCTCCGCCATATTCTTTATACTAATCATTGAGCAATAGCTGACATTATTCGATAGGTTCGTCGGTGCCCAAAATGGCATATATGAGTTACACGTCAATATTCAAAACAGGAAATTCTATCCCAGCATTACACTTCGCTAAATGGAGTATTTTCATTGGATATTTTTAAGTTCCCGTTACGAATCTTGCTATTCCTTGTTTTAATTTTTCTTTCCCTCTTCTCCGTATTCATTTATCTTTCTTTTGCAAGTAATGGCGTTGGATGGTGTTTGCTTTACAAGCATTGCTGTTCAAAACTCCGTCTTTAGGGAACTGCGGGAAAGCTAACTTTGTCTTTATGCTTCGGGTTGTCCTGCACTACGATATTAGGATTATTTATTACTTGGGCATAGGATACCTTGAACTACACAGGATGAACTGTTTAGTAGTACTTGGTTTTGGAGCAATTATGTATGACTTTCTTTCTAACGTAGCTTTTTTTTTTGTATGATATCCAACCAATTTGAACACATCTGTCTATTTCTGTATATGAACATCTTCAAAGTCTAGATTGAGAAGCTCATCTGCTTGAATAGCCGTAGAGAAGATCCTCCACCATCTCAGCAATGGCAAGACTACTGGTCAGCCCGGGACTTTCAATGCCCAAAAGATTCACCCATCCTTCATAACCCTCTTCTTTCCTAATTATAAAGTCCTGGAACCCCTTCCCTGTAGCCACCGCACCCTTGTGCACCAGCTTGGGTCGAATCCCCGCATAGTCTGGAACCAAGCAGCTCTCATCCACGCCAGGAAGATACTTTCTAATCTCTTCCACCGCCTCGCCCAACCGCGAGGCATTCACAGCCAGGTCATTGGGATCGTCGACCCATTCGACATCAGGGCCGAAACGGATGCGGCCGCCCATGTCGAGTGTGAGATGCGTGCCGAGGCCGCCGGCGCCGGGCTCGGGAGCCGGATATATGAGGCGGGAGAGGCGGGGCTGGGAAGCCGAATAGGAGAAGTAGTTGCCCTTGGCGAAGAAGAGCTGTTTCTGCTGGGGAGGAGGCACGATCATGTTGTGGATGGCGACGGAGCCGAGACCAGCGGCGTTGATGAGTGTTTCGGCGGTGATGGTGGAGGATTCGCCCGTTGAGGCGTCCTCGACGTCAATGTCCCACCCTGCACTACCGGGTGATGATGATGATGATGATGATGATGATGATGATGATGATGATGATGATGATGATGATGATAAGGGCCTAACAGCCTTGACTGGCGAATTCAAAGCCACAACACCACCCCCATCCTCAAACAGCCCCTGAAGACACACCATCAACCCATGAGAATCCACAATCCCCGTCGTCGGACTCTCCAACGCACCCTTCTCAGCCCTCACTCCCTCCCCACGGTCCCTCACCTCCTCCTCACCCACCCACCTCGTCGGCACCCCAACCTCATCCCTACAAAACGCATGGATCCTCTCCAGCGCCTCCCTCTGCGGCTCACTCTGCGCGACAATCCACTTCCCCGTGCGGCTGTGGCCCACGCCGTGCTTAGCGCACAGCTCGTAGAGGAGGGTCTTGCCCCGGATGCAGAGCTGCGTCTTGAGGCTCCTGGCGCCATAGTAGATCCCTGCGTGGATGACTTCGCTATTGCGCGAGCTGGTCTCGGTGCCGACGGCGGGATGCCGCTCGATGAGGACGGTGGAGGCGCCGTTGTGGAGGGAGAGCTGGCGGGCGATGGCTAGGCCGACGACGCCGCCGCCGATGACCTAGGAGAGGTGTCAGAAAGGAGAAGCAAAAAAGGTATTATGCAGTAGAGAAGAGGAGAGGAGAGGAGAGGAGAGGAGAGGAGAGGAGAGGAGAGGAGAGGAGAGGAGAGAAGAATTAGATAGTTGCGTAGGTTGTCATGGGATATGTAGCTGTTCTTCAATATTGGAAAGTTGTGACAAGCCTTGGCTGTATCTCCAGATACCATCACCATCCCACACTTACCGCATGTGTGAAATCCGCTCTCGCCGCCCCCGTAGAACTGAATTTCGACGTCTGAATGAAGCGCCCGCTCAAAGGGGCAGCTATTCTCGCTGCTCGTCTGACCAACATGACGATTTCACTGATGAGCGGAATACAAAACCGTCAGACTCCAGGGTAATTGATATGACGCAACAAACAACCCCTGCCCCCACTGAATCCCGGACACCGAATAAATCCATCTCTGGTTCCTCGCTATCTCAATGAAGTCGTAGTCTGCGTAAAGTCTAAGCTAGCTATTCTACGTGGTTTCTCCCTTCTAAGGTAATGCTGAGAACAAATGGACGCCATTGCATCATCCTTTTGTTCCCAAACTCGGAGCGGACCGTTCTTGGCGTTAGGAGCTTCTGAACTGGACAATAATCCTAGTTGATCATGACGTGCATAAAATTAAAGGACAGTAGTTTATCATCACGAATCACAAGATAAACAGCATTCCAAGACATTAGCCCAGTTTAATCAAGGTCAAACTCCAAGGGTAGGTCCTTTAACTACCCCATAAGCCACCATACTGATGATATTATACACTGCCAACTCGAAGTCTCGTTCGCAATTTGGATGGCTATTCCTTAGTTGTCGACTGTACCAGCCTGTCATTGATACAAAAGAAAAAAAAATTGGATATCTGCTTTACGCCTCCTCCTTGGAGCCGGGTGCAGTTTCTTCCTCCTCTGCTGTGGTCGATGATCGGGTAAGATTCGATGGGACCTGGGGCTCATTGGGAACAGAGTTGGAGGATAACTCGGAAACTTGCTTCTCTATAGACATGTGTTAGCTTTAAATCCTGCATGTATTGATAATAGAATCTCATATCTAGACCTACCGAGCTCACGAATCCGATGTCGCAGCATTTGATTCTCTCGGGTCAGCATTTGTGTTTCGGCTTGATAAAAGGCACTTTCGTCCCGGCCACCAAGAACCCAGTCTCCGCTCTCAGCGCCGATGGAGGTTGCCCGGAGCCTAGGCGAAGGCCCTCTGCTTGGTGTCCTGGACCGTCGCTGGAGGTCTGCTCGTGTCATATCGAGAGATCCTCGATGATGAGGGAAAACGGGCGATCGAGAGTATGACCCAGAAAGTGACGGAACATGGGGGCTGGCAGACGTCTGTGTTGAGATAGGTTGAGGAGCTGCCTGAGAGGTAACGTTATTATCCTCAGATGCTTGGCTATGTTGTCCTTGATTCGCCTGAAGACGTTGAAGCTCCAGTTGCTGATGCCGAATCATGTGCAGCAGTCGATTCTAACATTGGTTAATTAATTAGGGGATAGGCAAGATACTCTACACGATAGTTCCACTCACAACATGAGCTTCTTGCTCTGCTTCAAGCTCTTGGTGGAGCTCCCCAAGGCTGGGTGTCCTTTGGTGGTGATTTGGATCTGCCATCCTAGGTGAGGCACTGAGGGGTTGCGGGCTAGCAGTCTGGTGGTGGCTCGAGTGCTCTTGAAGCAGCTCGCCCGGTGCTGGCACCGACGGGTCGTTGAGTTGGAGATTCATGAGGAATGCGGATCGTCGCCTGCTTTCCTGTGGTGAAGCCATGCCTCGAGTCTGCGAGCTGGTAGATGAACCTGCGGCGGCCCAGTCAGACATGGAGGCTTCCTCGAGTGGAGATAGGTGGATGGACATACGGCGAGAAGGGTCTCTTTGGAGGCCGGCATTCATTGCTGCTGCAGCGTGCAGGGAGATGGATGCGGAACGTGGTGAGCCTGTGGGGGACCCAGAGCGGGGCAGCACAGGCATCTCGCCGTTGGATGCGATGGCCATGATATCAGACCTGCAGCTGATGATGACGATGCGAAACACACAGGGCGACCGTGCTGGAATTATATCGAGATGCGACCGGACGAGATGAAGTGACAGCAATGAATATCAAATATTGTGATTCTTTGTCGTCGTCGTCACTGGTTGGTTGGTTGGTTAGTTGGTAGGCGGGCAATGGCGAGATAGAGAGAGAGAGTGTGCGTGTGATGCCTGACCAAGAAGAATCTCTCTTGCTGCGATATTATTCTTTAAACCGTCGTACAAACGATGAATTGATGAAAAGAAACAAAGCAGCGCAACGCGGCCATTGTTTTATAAAAGCAATGTAGGAGGAGGGAGAGGCTGGAACATGTAGTCAAGATAGAGTTGAGGTCGAACCCACACTTTGTGGTTCGAGTTTTAGGCGGTCACAAGGTCCATCAGTTGACGATTGTGGCTTCATAGCGGGGGGGGGGGGGGCTCGGGAGGAAGTGCGCTGGACAGGCCGCTGAACAACAGCGCTGGATACCTGAATTAGATTGAGTTCCAAGGTGGGCGCTGGAAAGGCCAGCAGTAGAGCCCTGGAGGGTTACAGGTGATCCAACACCTCAACTGCAGTAGGAGGTGCCGCTGGCAGCGACGGACCGTGGTGGTGGCGCTACGGGATGACACACCACGCTGTCTTCCCACCACAAAAGTCTAAAAAGGGTCATCAACCTGAAAAGTTGAAGCCATCCATGGATGCATCTTCATTTTCAAGCCATGTGGTTTGTCATCGTCATCATCGTCATCGTTTGCAAATTTCATCTACCGGCAAGTTCTTCTCAGATGTTTTAAAAAAGTAATTACATTACGTTCCCAGGTTAGCATAACTGCGAGCAAGGTTATAGCCAATCGTAGCCAATCGTAGGTTCAGCATTAGCAAAGAAGACGTCGTTGTGGCAAATATCAAAATAAATGACCATGCTCAATACACACCACTTTGCAGATTATTCAAAGTCACTAATAAGAGCACGTTGTGGTTCTTGCTTTGCTGCAACTTATGTGCGCCGTACCGGCATAGGTTCCTGGCATCGAGATTCAATAAACAATCTCTCAATTATTGCCCAGGGAGGGAACTTGACCGATGTGTCACTTGCTTTTATTTTGTTCCATACACATCGGGTATCTAATATGCCACCAAGGTGAAGAACTTGGCTTACACTAATCCTGCTTTCTTGCCCCTCCAACTTGTCGTTCTGGTGGTGTCCTAATGCTCCTAGTATGTCATATCTTGATTAAAGAGTTACTAGACCGAGGTTCGCACCAGCCTCTGAGTTTGACATCGGAGTTTTCCTCTCGACATATACATCCTGTCACCTACATCAGACACGTTTCTATCAAACCTAAAACGCACCCAAGCCAGATCTTCTCATGTTCAGTCGACGCGGAAGTTGGCGTTGTTCATTTGATGACACTATGTAGCCTCCTTGCTACCATCTGCCAGTTTCACTCACTCACTCGCGGTGACTCATCGTTCATCTAGTTCAGCACAGGGCCTTTATTGATTTAGCCATGTAAAAGAATGTTGGAATGAGGAGGAGGAGGAGGAGGAGGAGGAGGAGGAGGAGGAGGAGGAGGAGGAGGAGTCATTAGCTCAGTTGTAATGAAAGCGGCGATGAGCCTAATGATGACCTGACTTTGAGGGATATTTGACTACAGAGTACTGAAATGCTGTATTGACGCCTGAGAGAATTTTCTTTGAGAGAACTCGGCCCCTTACTGAAAAGATAGAGCAATGAGATATGGCTTCAAACCCGATAGACACAACTACCTCCGGTTGTTGATGCACGCTGCGGTTCTGTTTGCTCTTCCCGAGCAAATGCTAGATTTCCAGTTGGTGTTTTGATAATTTCAGAATTACATTCATAACTAGAGCCGTGATATCTAAGCTTAACCGCAACATGTCAACATCTAGATCCGCGCCGCCGGCCCTCTTGGACATTGCTTAAGTAAGTGGGAACTCACGGCCTAGGCCCTACAACAGAAGACTTGTTCAAATCACAAGAAACTTTCCATTTTTGCTAATAGATTGCAAAATATCGTTCATTCGATTTGAGGCATGGATTTCATCATCACCAGTGCCTCTCATAATGAGAATGGCCTACTCTTCAAGTGCCCAAACCATACAGCAATTCTCGCCCCAGCCAAGCCATCATGCGACCCAGACTAGGTAGGTGTCACTGTAGGAATGGCATTTGATGCATCAACTACGAAGATTGAGGGTTGAATGAGTTGATCTAACCTAGGAAGATTGAGTCCTTCAAAAACAATCATCTAGTCAGCAGAATG
Source organism: Sphaerostilbella broomeana (assembly GCA_930272545.1). NCBI lineage: Eukaryota > Fungi > Ascomycota > Sordariomycetes > Hypocreales > Hypocreaceae > Sphaerostilbella > Sphaerostilbella broomeana. The sequence goes on along the minus strand of CAKNET010000053.1, from coordinate 23,140 downwards.
GTAGTAGCTTCAACTACCACGACATAAGTAGGTTGTTGATACTCTTCAGCCAACGTTATAGAGCTGGGTGAATCAATACATGTACTCTGCCCTGACGCCACAGAGCACATGTTTCTCATCCCAGGCCCACCATCTTCCGCCCCGATTACGTGGAAATTGGACATGAGCCACAGCTGTGATCAGGCCTTTCTCAAACTATCTTCCTTCAGCTCAGCTCTCCATAAAAATGGGGTTGGGGGGCTGGTGGTGCAAACGATCGACAACATAGCTCAACCTCCACGTACTCGGCAAGAGAGTGGTTTTAACCGGCATCATCAGCCTTGAGAATCAGGTTTGGTGTGAAAATCTCGAGAGGGCCTGCTTTGTGAGATCTGGCCCCCAAACACACGACTAATAGGTTTAATATCAAGCCAGGGGATAAACGCAATGGAGTCCAGAACGTTGTATACTACCTCATAATATCGTGTGTTGCTAACTGCCTCCGTTAGTTCAATACTCATTCGTTTCTCGGCTCATTCTGAAACATCAAAACAAAACGAGAAACAAATTTATCCTCAAGACTAGGGGTCCAAAACGGAGAGATTTGACCCTGTTCAAAGTCGTGGGGGCGGGTTTTTGGCGGCATGATACAGTGATGAAACAGCGGTGCCTCTCCCCATGCCACATCGCTTCTCCACTTGGCGTAAAGGAAACGTCGGCAGCAGACGGAAGACTGGACGAGTTTAATTCCCTAATGCTAATTTTTTTTTTTGCTGGATCAGTAAATAATATTACAACGCTTACTGATTGAGACAAAGGAAATTTTTGGGCAATGTACAGTATCTTTTGAGTAAGGTCTAGATTACATGTCTCGAATCATGCAAACCTGAGAAAAGCAGAGTTAAAGCTGTAATTTCCGAGCTGGAAGTGAAGCGTCTGGCCTTGGGATGAGTGAGTGGTGGGAATGTTCTCAACAGAAAACTCAATCAGAGTGCTTCCCGGCACATAAACCTCAATGGGCTATAAGATGAGGCCGAATGAATCTTCCACAGTGTTCTTTCCCGTAGTCTCAATGGACTTGAGTAAACTGATGTTATCCCACAGTCAACGTGAAACCGGGTGGCGCTATGGTATTGTTAACAATGGCCAAAAGCGACTGCACGTGGGATCCTTGCCCAGAACAGCCGTAGCTCAAGGATGAACCCAACCCCATGGCGCAGTAATGATAGCAGTAGCCTTTGTTTTGTTCTTCCAATGGGAGTCTCGACTGGTGAAGAGATGATGGCCACCGACTGCGCGATTTTGACTGAAAGAACGCGTCGGAAGCGTGCTTAGGATAACTAGAGAAGCAGCTGAAGATGGGGGCTTTTTTGTGTTGTCACAACAATGGTTGATGTGGTTCAAGTGATCTTTTTCTCGTAATCTTCCATCCTATTATTGGAAGTCTATATTAGTATTGCAACACATTTACGTACGCACTAGTCAGCATGACATCGATATTTTCATAAACGCAGAGAGTGGCTTGGCTTGCCGTACCTTAACTGCCGTGGGTCCTATGTCCGGTGGCCGAGCGATAACCATAACCAATTTCTTGCCCTGGTCAGATCATTATAGGGCATCCAACTGATGTCGAAAAAAGCAACTCCGCACTTACATGTCCCTCCAAAAGGGGAAAGAAAATATCAAAATCCGCGACAATTGGCGAGATGAGGTATGATTAGTGATAGAAAGGACACCCTCGTAATACGGGGGAATGCTTGCTTTGCGCCTTTATACTAGTATATGGTTGACCAACCGGAGAAATTGTCAGCGTGGCTTGACGCTCTCTAAAATACCAAGCATTGAGACCCCCTTCCTTGTCTATCCAGTAGCCTGCTGATTATTACATGAGCAATTCGGTCTCGGAATCAGGTGGAAAATACAGAACTAGATCAAGTATGCAGAGTTGTATGTTAAAAAAAGGATTCGGTACGGAAGTGGTCCACACCCGGCAGACCGAGAGCTCGAGCCTGGTTCGCGACACACAACGCACGGTGACACTGTAGCAGTACACTGTCACCTGCAGGCTAGGATTCCAAAGATCACACGCTACTGCAGGAACATGCGTTCGGGATTGGCTGCAGGCGAACAAGAATGGCAAAAAGGGGATTTCCTGCTGTCATCAAAGGAGGAGCCTGCGGGACGAGGTGGCTTCAGGGACGGATTGCGCTGATGTGGACTTTTGCAAGTCAAGCCAATGGTCGAGATCTTTGACGGCCTACTCCGTAATGCGTGCAGCCGACCACCAAATCAAGGGAGAAAAAAGCGAGTAAGACATGCGTCAGGTAAGCGTTATTTAGAGGTGACATGGTAATACGGCCCGCTGAAAGGCCTTATTATTAGCCCATAGGTGGTGATTTGGCGCTGGACTTGTATGTTAGAATATATCAATCATTGGTTCGCTCCTTGCTTCCACCTGTCAGGCACGCGTATAGGAGCGCGTTTGTGTTTAGCAGATTCGTTGTGTTGCTGTAAGGCAGAGACAGTGACATGGCTGCATCTTGGCGTGCAAAGCATGGCCATCGAATAGCTCAAACTCAATGTCATAACAGGACATAATCCAAAGAAAGCAGAAGTTCTTCACTTGTCATTGGCGCATGATGGAAAAAACTCTTCCACCTGGAGCCTGGAGATTGCCCTGTGAAATTACGGAGCACCCAGAAAGTTGGCATCCCTGTCAACAGACTCCGATTGAGGAGCGCATTGTCTGGAACAGCCATGAGATCAAACTCTGATTCACATCGCTTGACAAGTCCACACCCCAGTATTGCAACAATAGTTTGAACTTTCTTCGTGAAATATTCATATTCTAGGTAATTAGCAGAAGACTCTGACCCTTGGGTACTGTTCTGTTCCACAATTGTACTGGTAGAGTTTTCCCTGGTATGCTATGCACTTGGTATAATTAGACGTGGCCCGTATGCGATGGGACTTGTGCGTCAGCAGTCGAGGCGATATGGCCAAGGCATTGCCCCGGTTGCTGGGTAAGTTGCGTACAGATCGTCGTCGGCGAAGTAGCGCGTGGGTCAACAAACGGCTTTGGCCCTAGCGAAGACTAGTCGGGGTCCCTCCCAAACCGTTGGTGACAGAGGCTATGAGAGTCAGAAACTACGCAAAGGGGCTACAAAGACGAGCCCTGCAATCAACAACATGAGAGAGAGATAAGGGGGAACCCGACGGTTTGGTGCTGGCGTCGCCACGAGTATTAGCACGAGATAGACGACATCGGTGATCTTCGATGGTGAAGAGGAGGAGTAGGAGGAGGAGGAGACATTTTCTTACTTGTCACCCCAAGCTCGAGCCTCGAAGGGGGTCAATCAAGGACCAACGAAAAGGTCGAGGCGCAGCATGAAGATATATCAACTCTTCCACCCATAATGCTGCTGGATATCATCATCTGGTCATTTGGCATTGCACACTATGTACGGTGCACTTTGGTCGGTCACTGCTAGGGCCCTTCTCTGATCCCCTCCCTTCCTGTAGCGAGGGGGCCGAGCACCACAGCATTGAAAGCATGGTGCCGCTCTGGCGATGCGGCTGACTGGCTGGCTGCATCGTGATCCTACCCTCGGGATTTGCAAAGGAGGCAGGGGGCAGCTGAGGCGATGATGGTCAGGGGTCATGGTACCGGGGAATTTCTTCTTTCTTCCTAGGGGGGATGGTTGGTTTGCGTTGTCTCTTGTCGCCAATGTCCAGGCGAAAGAAAAAAAAAACAAAAAAAAAAAAATACATGTTAGCAAATTATTTATGTTTCCTTTTAGTGTCGCATCCTTTCTTTTTCTTTCCTCCTCCAGGCTTTGTGTTTTGTTTTAGTGGTTTGTTGAGCGGGGTGGTTTACGCTCCGTCGCATTATTGCTGTGCCGTTATTGGTTGCTAAGCGTGGTGCGGACCACCTATAGGTATAGGTACCTAATATAGGTAGGCCGTTCAAGAAGGAAGGTAAGTACACGTATACGTACCTAAGTGTGTGCTGGAAAACGCCCGTTGCCTGTGATTTTCCGTTCCCCTAGCAAGCTCACCATCAGCATGCTCTTCATATTCCCCAGCACATCCATCCGCTCATTGCCAACATCAGGCAGTGGAGTGAGCAGGAAACCAGGAAACCAGGGATGCTGGAGCAAATGCGACGCTGCGAACGCCGTCTCGCGAACCAACACGCGACGGACGGATGGCCGGGACTGCCCTCCGCAATTGCTCTGCCACCTAGCGCAGCGCCATACCACGTTCATCCTCGGCTCTCATGGCAGGGCTTCCGGGGCTTCCCCCCTACCCACCTCGCTGAGCCGCTAATGGCACTGTTGGAGCCCCGCCACGAGGCCGCTGCACTACCCAAAGCCGCAGCAGGTCAAGGCCTGCCGGCACCCCGCCACCAGCACGGGTCCGCCTGTCATCGCACTGTTCAGCTCCCTGTCTCGCCCACCCCTAACAATGGATGGACAGCCCTTGAGACCCTTCCAAGGTTCCTTGCCTTGCTCCAGGGGCCCCCTTGCCCCTGGAGTTCTTGGGGGCAGACCACTGACTGAGACCGCACGCACAGCACTCGCACGCACACGGCACCCGTGGATACGCTTCTCCGTCCTCGACCCTCCAGCCGCTTACAACTGAGATGGCCCCCCAGTAGCTTGCTCAAACCACTCCTCACATTGCCGTTGCCCTACATCTCTACATCTCCAGTTTCCTCGACATTTGCATTTGTGGTGGCGAACGAGGCCATGGACATGTCGACTAGACAGGATTCAGCTTGACCATAGTTAACCGCCTTGCGTCTCGTCTTCGACGTCATACTACCTGGCCTTCACTCCTACAAGAAGCGTCACTCTCACGACAACCAACGCAGACTTCAAATACTCAAATAAATCTTGCCCAACATCGCGCAGGGCTCTTTTATTCGTTTAGAGAATTGAGAGATATTGACGATAACTCTGTGCGGGTATTTGAAAGCTCTCTCAATATCTTCCCACGGACCGATTAGTATCCAAGTCACTCACCTGCGTGCCGTGACCTGGTTTTCCGAGGTTATCAAGGCCACCGTTCTAACCCTACCGACTTACCCATTCATCTTGATGCATCGACCCTGATATTACGGCACTTGGCCACCTTTGCAACTTACTTCACACTGCCATGGCTCACCGCAATGCGATAGAAGTCCCTCAAGGCGGATACCCTTTCCCTCGTGGTCTGCGTCAATCCGATACCATGGATTCTCTTGGTGAGACTGAGACACCACCACCTCTGCCCTTGAAGTCAATAAAGGCTGCGCGACGAGAGTCAAGGCTCGGCTTCAGAAACATATTTGGACGATCTAGTAAATTAAAAGATGAAGATGATTTTGGGTCGTCAAAGATGGAACCTCGATATGGCGGCATTCGGGCTTCAATTGCAGAGATGAGCCACTGGCCTTATGAAAAGCAGGCAAAGTCTGAGGTTCAACTTCCCATCACACATGAAGCATTGGAACCAACTGTGGAAGTGCTGGAACCTGCTCCTGAACCACGCCGACCGTCAAACGGAGCATGGAAACGAAAACCTACAGTACCGGCCCCAAAACAAGTCAAACCTCCCGTACCAACTGCATCAATGCCGCCCCTATTCAAAGCATACCAGCAATCTCTCAAACACGGCACACTACCCGCAGTGACAATGTCAACAGAAGTTATACTCCGATTGAACGAGAAGAGGAATGCTGCCAACCCAGCGAGTTCTAGTGTCCGAACCGGAGAAGACACCAACAACCTGACAGTTGATTGGGACAGGCTGAGAAGAAGGGGTCGTGCAGGATCTCTGGCGGCAGGAAATCTGCAATGGACCAGTAAAATCTATGTCTTGTCGACGACTGGTCATCTGCTGCAATACCCGGGCGACGGAGCCTTCGACCGACTACCAGAGAGAGCAATTCGACTGGGCAAGTCATCCGCAGCTTTTGTGACTGACGTGATCCCAGGACGACACTGGGTCCTCCAAATCACACCGGACACGACTGTCGAGAACCAAAGTTCTGCAGAGTCGCGGTCACTGTTCTCCAAGCTGCAGTTCAGAACGCAAGAGAAACAGCCTATTCCCGATCTGCTGATGGTCTTGGAAAGCGTCGAGGACATGGAGGATTGGATGGCCTGTTTGCGTACCGAGATAGAGAAGCTAGGAGGCAGGAGGAGCCTCCCTGAAACGGGTGCGCCCGAGACGGATGATGCTGGCGCTGATCTTCAAAAACGACCTAGCCAGCGACGGACGGTTGTTCTCAGTATTCCTACGAGTCGATTCTCGCGACGCATTGCCGTGAGTCCAACATTCCCATGGCAACAAGAGCAAGAGCCTCGAGCAAGTGACTGCTCCGACGGCACCACGCAAGATCCAGCCTTCGACGATGTTTCTACAACCAACAGTGTTGCATCTCAAGATGGCCGTCAGCTGGACAACCTGCGTGATAGCTCCCATCGTCTATCGCTCCTCTCCTCGGGTCAGCGGACTGTGGTAACATCAACTACCTCGTCTCCAGCAAACTCGCCGATCATAGACATATTCCCCTATTCGCCAGAGGCATATGTAAAGTCAAATCTAAGAGACTCTAGTGTGACGCCAGAGGCGCGCCCAAGGCCTAACGCCGGCCTTATTGTGAACCGGCGAATGTCCCTCCAAACCATGGGTCCTTTTCTTGGTGACACCAGCGTTGAAGACTCGGCAGAAATTCGACCTACTTCGTCATCAGGTGGCCCTACCAGCCGAGGCGATGGGACCCTATCTCCTCTAGCATCACATCCTACCCCTAACTTTAGTGTCCCGCATACCTCGACTCGACGATTTTCCTATGTCAAAGCACCGTTATCTGAGCAGGAGCCGTCGGCTTCTTCGCCGCAAGAGCCCAGCCCCCCTATGATCCCTAGGAGTGTGTTCCGCAAGCCGTCCAATATCCATACCGGACGACCTCTATCCACTGTCGAAGATCAGCCATCTCCAAAAGAGAATATGCCAGAAAGGCCAATAACGAGCCACCACATTCAGGCTGGACCATCTACACCCCCACCAATGGTGCCCAGATTACCGCGCGAGCGATTGATGTCTGTTCCTGATGTTCCGTCGATCCCCAAGCGCGACCCAACTCCAACCAGGCGTATGAGTGCGATGCCCAAAGTAACATCATCACGCTCCGGGCCTCAATCTGGACCTTCAAACATCTCCATCGCCAGCGAATTACGCAACCATGTTGTTGGAACATCGGGATCTCGAGAAGTGAACTCGGGCGGAGTGTCCGCTAGTTCTTCCCCGCAAGCTTCTCCGCCGCCATTACATATACCAGTTTCATCATGGTCTGAGAAAGCTAGGAGACGGCGATCATCCCTGGATCCTGGAGAATCAAGTCTGGGTCTGTCTTTCGCACTATCCCGCGCTGCCAAGCGGGCAAGCATAGGCTCCACCCTATCTGACAGGTCAGCTTCCGGAGACGTACGGACAACCGAGCATAAAGAGTCGTTACCGAAGCGCGCTCCTCCACCGACAGCACCACTGCCTCCGATTCCATCAAGGCCCACGACGGCCACAAAGCAAGTCATTACGACAGTCCTGGTCAGGAAGGGGAGCATGTCGCAAGTCGTGGTCCCAGAGGGACCTCCACCAGCTCCCCCACCAACTTGTGCTCTCCCCCCTGTACCTGTACCGCAACCCGCAATGTCTTAGAAAAAATCAAGACACGATCAACCACATCCGACAGCCAATTTTTCTTATCGCATTTTCTCCATACATATACATTAACGATTGAACCAACCCTGTGTAGACTGTGACGGTCTCGCACATACACACACTCAAAAAATGATTTCCTTTCATCTTTAGCGGCTGGCGTTGCGAATCTACACATATCCTGGTGCGACGGATATCAGACATTAGAAAGATTTCTTTCTTCCTTGCTTTCTTTCGTACTTCTCTTTCCTTTGTTATCCGGCTTGTATCTATCTGGTTTGAACTCATGGTTATGCTTTAATAATGCCTTAGGATGGGAGGGCGATACCCTGGTGTCACTAAGGTTATGCATTGCTTACGAATGTAAAATTTCTTGCTGTATTATTATTACGATGATTGACATTTTTTTTTCCTTTTCTTTTTGTCTACTAGTTAAAAAGGAGGCTTCTGGGTACATGGACAAAGACTTGGATATATATATCCGAACAAGAGGAGCAAGGGTCATTCATCGACCAAGGCGCAGGGCTGTATATTTTAGAAACAAGGAATGAAGATTAGATTACAATTGGTTACAATTCATCTATTTTACATGCCCAGAGTTGGGAGTGAGTTCGAGTTGATGATGTGATTTAGAGGTGATGGGAGCAAACAGAGTGTTGTCTCGGCTGCCTTGGATTAATCCGGGAATGAAAAACCTTGACGCGGTGTATGAAACACATACACATCCATCAGGAGAAGAATGTGTCGTACCAAGAATAATCGGGCTTTCGGCATTCATCGAGACGGACCGAACTGGAATTTGCGTCCCTGGCGTCCTTGAAGGAAGAATGTAGCGGCTGATCGTCAAGGGGGGCACCAGATCTAAAGAAGAGCATGTAAAAGGAGTCGTGACTGTAAATGCGAATATATCGCTCGTTTCGTTTTCGGACTGACAAGAGCGGTTTTGAGTCGAGAAGGGCGTTCCTAGACTGCTATTAATATGCAGCTTCTCTTTTCGTAATAGCAGAGCCGCGACATTCATTGGCGCGGGGAGGAGGGCTTAATAACTGGGTAAAATGGGGGGGGGGTGATAGAATGGGGAAGCTGGGGAATGGGTCTTAATTGGGCGGGGAGGCCTGACGTGAATATGCTGCGTACACACATGTGCGTGTTGATGGATGGATTAGGTAGATACTGTATGTGTAAGTGGTGGGTGGGCGTAAGTGCCTCCTCGCCTGGTGAGGTTACATGGCTGGCATTGAATGGCTGGACAGAGAAGCTTGCATTGTCTTATCTTGACGGCTGTTCTATGTACATAGCTCTTCTGAGTGAGCGGGATGAATCTAACCCTTTTTGTTTCTAAATGGATGGTGATTTCGTGTCATTGGAATGGAACCTCGGCCAAGGAGGTAATCAGGCCCCTCATACATATTAAAATTCATTAATAATTGGGAGGGACAAGGGTGCCTGGGAAGAAGATATGCTTAAATAGAGATGATGGGGTCTCCCTCCCTCCCTCCCCCTCCCTCTGATTGAGGCTTGAGGGAAATAAATACATCGGTGAGTGGAAATTCATTCGATGTGTGTTGTTTGTGGTCGCCTAAAACGCGAAGACGAAGAGAGACAAGAAAAAGACTAAGTCACACGGAGCTGGGAATTGTGTGTGTCGTGTTTGTTTGATAGGAGGTGTCAGTCAGTTACGAAAAGACCATCACTCACTCACTGAAGGGAGGCGCGGTTGTGCGTATGTACTAAATCACGCCGAGTGATTACATATCATCATTGTCGTCACAAGCAGGTTTTCGCATTCCTTGCTGTTTCGCATCTCGTCTTAAATCTCTCTTCAATTTCTTCTTCTTCTTCTTCTTCTTCTTTTGTTCACTTAATCCCCCCCCCCCCCCCAATGCACCCGTCACAGGCCATCATCCCCTTTGCCTAGATTCAAACTCGATTCACACAATACCGTCGGTTGACCGAACTATCTCCGTCGCCCGCAGCAGCAGCAGCAGCAGCAGCAGCATCATCATCATCATCATCATCACCCCCTAGCACACGGCAGCCATGGCGCCTTCGCTGCGATCCATCGTCGGTGCCGGCTTCTTGCTGGTATCTCAAGCTGCAGCTGACTGCGCGTCTATCCAGCCGGCAGCGCAACCCGTGACAGCGCCGGGCGTCTCTTACAAGGTCTTGGTCAATGGATTGAGCGGCCCCCGAGGTGCGATTCTCGACCCGGAGGGCAATCTGCTTGTGGTTGAGAAGAATACTGGCGTTCAGCGGATTGTGCTTGATGACGGGGTGGGGCTGCAGGTGTGCGTTCAATCCAAGACGCAGATCGTCGCCAATAGCTCTGTAAGCTAAGACTTCTTTTTCTATGGCATGGTGGCATGTCGCTACTACTACGACGGCGAGACCGCTTCTAACGTCTAATAGCTGGGCCATTCTATTGCGATTTCGCCTGACGGGACGACGCTTCTAGCTTCCTCGCCAAATGATGTGTTTGCCTTTGACTACAATGTCACCACCGGGGCCACAGGTCCTGGACGGTCCATCATCACGGGGATGCAGCAGACGGACCATGTCAGCCGTACTCTCCTGATTCCCAGACAGCACCCGGGTCTGCTCCTTGTTTCTCGCGGATCAAACGACAACATTGACAATGGAACCATGGAGATTGAATCTGGTCGCTCGCAGATCCGCACCTTTGACCTCAAGAAGCTTCTTTCCAACACGAAATCGGTGCAATACACCACTGGTGATGTGCTTGGATGGGGATTGAGGAACAGCGTTGGAGTGGCGGATCATCCACTGTCAGGCAACATTGTGAGCCCATTGATGCAGCATTTATGGGAAGGGTTGATCAAAGCTGACTTATCGTTGTTGTAGTGGTCCGTTGAGAACTCGCTTGACAACATGAAGCGAGAGGGAAGCGACATCCACAACACCAACCCTGGCGAAGAGCTCAACTACCACGGATCGCCAAACGACACCAGCAGCAAGTACTACGGTAAGAATTACGGGTACCCGCAGTGTGTAGCCATCTTCGACCCGTCCATTGTGAAGGACTACCCAGGTGGAGCCGCTGTTGGCAAACAAATGACTGGCGACCATACCGCTGCTGGCACGAATGACAGTTACTGCATCGAGAAAGCCATCTCTCCCCGCATTACATTTGGTTCGCATCTGGCGCCTTTGGATATCAAGTTCCAGGGCGATGGTGCCGGGGCTTTCGTTTCCATGCATGGAAGCTGGTAAGATGCAGCCAAACCAAACTTTGGACAAGACGAAGAAAAATGCCAAGCGGCTAACATGGAACACAGGAACCGACAGCCTCCCAACGGATACCGGCTGAGCCGCGTCGACTTTGCCCCCGACGGGTTCCCAGTACAGCCATCGACCAGCGACAAGGCTGAGGTTCAGCTCATGTGGAATGCTGATAACAGCCAGTGCCCCGGGAACTGCTTCCGACCCGTCGGCCTCGTGGTGGACGAAGGTGCTGGGGCTGGAGGCGTGAACCGCGTGTTCATGACCAGCGATGCTACGGGCGAGATCTACGTCCTGACGGGAGTGCACAGAACTACTCAGGTGGAGAATTCAGGGCTGCGACAGCATACGCCTTTTATGGGCTATTTAGGGTGGAATGCCTAAGCAGCTGGCAGATGTGGGATTCAAAATGGATGAAGACGGCAAGCCGAGGATGGCGGGAAGATTGCTTTCAAGGACGTAAATACGTTTAGCTGTGTGTGTATATACTGTGGTGTGTTATGAGATGCTAATGCAGATGATGATGATGATGATGATGATGATGATGATGATGATGATGATGATGATGCCAGCGATGGATTTCAATACATCTCGAGTTTGACACAAAGGCGCTGTACGTGCGTGTGTGCGTGTTTGTGTCTTCATACCTTTCGCATCTTTACCTTACCGCCTCACAAAACATGACGATGTTTGCTCGCCTATTAAATGCAATGCTTGGTGGTAGCCAGTGGCAGAATGGCAGCAGGTGGTCATAGCTCACACGGGTGCGAGCGAGCTTGGTTGCTGCAGACACACTCCACCCCCCCCCCCCCCCAAAAAAAAAAGGTGGCTGGCTTTCGGTGGCTGGGATGAGCTGGCGTCGCCCATTTTCCCTTCAACTCATCTCATCTATCTTATCCCACCACCACACACTATCAATGACATTTCTGGTCAAACCAAACCAAGTGTCTCTCTCCCTTTGTTCATTTTTATACATCTTTATTTTTAAATCTCTTGGCGACTAGTTCTTAGAAAATGACGTCGTGACAAAATATACCGACCAAAAAAAGTCGACGGAATATGCGATGCAATTGATGCGTGCTTGTTCTGGAGAGGCATCAATGCGCTTGACGGTCAACACCAACACCTTCGCCATCGCCATCGCCATTGAGGATCGCCAGTAGGGATCGCCATCATCAGCATCGAGCTCTGAAAGGAGAGCCTCTCCTCAGTCAACTCCCCTGCGCCTCGATTCTGCCTCCTCCCCGACGTACATGATATACAGCACACCTGGCTAAAACATGCCGGCGCTTCCACCCTTCTCGCGGCCCTTCAAGGCCTTCTCAAACCCTCACCTACCGGTCCTTCCACCACCTCGAATAACCGCAGCCCCCCGAGCCATAGACATCGACCCAGCCCTCATCATTCGCCAAGATGGCGGCTCCTCAACCTCGACTTCCACCTCGACCTCGACCGCCACACCATCCTCTACATTTGTTGTGGTGCCAGACTCGTATGGCCTCGTCAACTCGTCTCTCCCGCCGGGCTCCATTGTCGTAATCGTTATTGGCGCCACCCTTGGCTTCATCCTCATTCTTCTCATTCTGTATACTGCCCTAGGCTACTTTGGCCCTACGGGGCCCCCTCTCCGCCGCCGCGAAATGGATATCGAGATTGAGGAAAACCGATCAATCACCACGCGCAGCATCAGGAGTGAAAAGAAGAAGCTCAAGAAACCCAAGAAGAAATACGTCGTGACGAGGGAGGGCATTGTCAAGAAGACTCGACGCACCAGCGGCAGTAGCAGAAGCCAGGGAGGAGGGCCGAGGGCACGGTCGCCGCCTATCCTCGTGGAGCGGATGCGCGGCAGGAGGGAGACGTCTCCTCTCAGCACTATTTCCAGTTCTGCAAGAATGCCCCCGCCGAGGCGTGTGCCTTCAGACTACGACTCGGAGAACGAGGTGGTGGTCATCGAGGAGAATGACCGATCGAGACGTACAGGCCGCGGCAAGCGACCTCCCCCGAGACGGCCACCGTCTGACTCCGAGTCCGAGTCCGAAGATGAGGTCGTAGTCATTGAGGAAAACACGCCGCCTCAGCGCAGGAACCGCAGGTCAGGCGATAAGAGACCTCCGCCGAGACGGTCGAGCAGTCGGTACAGCGACGACTATGACGACCGGAGGCGCCGTCGATAGAATGGTACCCTTCTTTGGCGGGGACTGCCCTCAAATCTAAATCTATAGCACAGCTGGGGTTTTCACACCTAGCACTTTTGACGACGATGGTTCTGATTTTGATTTTGCCCTTATACCCATCCTGCGGAATTTTGCAAAAGCGACAACAGAAAAATTTTTAAATGTACAAAACAACAACAAGGCACAAACACTTGGTTACAAATATGCTGGAAAAGAATAATGTTTCTTTCACGGAGCGATATATGACGGAGATGTGCAGATGGATTTGATTACGTGACTTTTTGGGGGGGGGGATGATGAATATTCAACGAACGATTTATTAGAGCGCAAGACATATATATATATATTTGTGGGAGCAATTTAAGTGCAGCAGCCAATATTGGGAGTAATTTATAGGGAGGGCGTTTCTGGTGTTATTTCATATCTATCTGTTATCTTGAAAGAGGGAGAGAGAGAGGGAGATGATGGTTGGGAGCATTGTGGAATAAGGGATGTCTTACCTTAGGTACCTTGCGTACATACCACGTAGTTACCTAATTTAACATAGCGTTGCTGCGTAGCTGGGCATCTCAAGAATGATTTTTCAAACATGTCATGCATGCCATTTACAGTTTTGGTATATACAACGACTGAACTATACTTTCATGTCATAGTCCTTGATTTTAGGGTCCTTGTTATTCCCTCGTCTGTTTTTTCCCATCTCATATCCAAGATATAAATAAGATGCAAGATAAATATACCTAGCAGCAGCAGTACACGCTTCAAATAAACAACGCTGCTAATTCATTTTTTTCTTCTTCTTCTTCTTCTTCTTCTTCTTCTCATCATCACATCGACATAGGCCCTCCTCCTCCGCCATCACCCGCATGTCCCCCCGACCCATTCGAGCCCCCTTGCGCCCCCCCAAAGAAGAACGTGTCAAACGGATTCATCTGCTGCCCTCCCTCGCTATAATCATTGTGCATCCCCTCCCAATTCATGCCGAACCCAAAGTCCATCTGCGAGGGGTCAACGTTGCCAAACTCGCCGCCGCCGTTGCCGTTGTTGTTGCTGCTGTTGTTATTGGATGCCGCGCCCAGATTTTGGAGAAACTCCATTGTCTGAGAGTCCGGGTAATCCAGGGAATCTTGTATCCGAAACTGTTGGTTAGAGTATGTGGGGGTAGCTTGCGCTCCTCCTCGGGTTAATGGGGGCGATGAGACCAGAGCAGGGTCTATTGCCGAGTTCTCATCGCTGCTTAGTGTTCTCTCCATGGGGCTCGGAAAACCATGTGACCGAGGATGGTTGCGAGGCACTGATGGAGTGGTAACATCTCCGGCGTTGGATAGGCTGGGAGATGATACGTTGTCTGCTATTGACAACTCAAATGGGAATGGCTGTTGTTGTTCGGAGCGGTGATGCCGGTGGTGTCGTGGTATTGATTTGGCAGTTGAAGAGTCTGGCCCAGAAACCGCCCAACTAGTCATCGTTTCTCGCCTGGATCGACGAGACTGTTGAGCTTGGACTCCAAATCCGCCGGTGGAACTCACCATCTTGATGGTAGCTTTCGCGGTGCGGTCAAAGGCGTCGCGGCATGTCTCAGCCGGTGGGCATTTGTCAATCATGTCGGTGAATATAGATTTCGCGGCTAATACAGTAAAGTCTACTTCATCCATAGTCTTTGCAAAGGCGTTAGTAACATTACATACATACATTACATACATACATTATATATATATATATATATATCATGCAAAACGTAAGGATAGAAGGGGGGGGCAACTAACCAGGCGGCTCCGCACAATTGGTGAATGCCAAATGGCGTAAAGATATGATATGCCAGCCATAAAAAGGTGATGTGTAGATAGATACGTGTAGCTCACGAGGCCACTCAGATGGAGTTGCCTATAAATGCGAATGATTTTCTGCCCGGCCTCGGCCACTTTCAAGTAGATACGATCCTCGTCCTCGCGAAGCTCTGCGGTGAATGCCGTTGGACTGTTCACCTCATTCGACGTGTTGTATTCGCCTTCAAACATGGTCGGGATGCTTAAGCTCTGTCTGTAAAGCAAAATGATGGCTTGCCAGAAATTCAACTCGAGAAACTCGGTGGAAAATGCCACGCCTGTTTCTTCTCTGGTTGGCGCCGTCGTCTTCCAATGCAAAAGCCTCCGGTCAATATCTATCCTCCATGACCGGAAAGAGTCGAAGTCTACGAGGTATGGCGATGGCAGTTGTCTGTTCATCTCGGGATAGACGCTGGTATGATTGCCCGCTTTTGCAATTTGCGCTTGGTTGTACTGCAAGACTTGGAGAATCTCTGATTGGAGCGTTCGCAGACGGAAGTAGTGGTGCGCAACATGCTTATAGCTCGGTGGATCCTCGCCTGCTGGGGGATCCAGGAAACCACTCTTTGTAATGTACCTATCGTCTAATACAGATGGCAGCTCGGTTGTGATAACTTGGTCGCTGATGCCAAATGGCCGGCCGACACACGTACTCACCAGTCGATCAAAGGAATACGTGCACCACCAAAGTCGTCGGCGCAAGTCTCGGATCCAGAGTCGCCTGCCCCGGTCCGGGGTACTATTAGAATCGCGCGTTTCAGAGACGCCAGTTAGGTTGTCTTGATCAGGTGGTGGATCATGACCATTGCCCTCGATATCAGCTCCATCCTCATAATGCAAGCCGAGGTCGACTGCAAGACGCACCGCAACGCCCGTGATATACCTATGTTTGAAAGCATTACCATACTACTCGCCTCCAGCTCTACACCAAGGGGTATAAACTTACCAAAGACCAGGCGGAACAGGGCGGAGCAAAGCAAAATTTGCAAGTAAAAGAACGGCCTGTAATACCTCCAATCCACCCCCGCTGCTGCTCAAGCACGTTTCTAGATGAACAATAGCACTCGCATGATATTCCTCGGGCCGGTATTGGCTTGCGGCTTGATTCATGGGAAATTTAGCACTACTAGATGCCTCGGTTTTCACAGGCTCTCCCACGATTACGCCCGAGCCAATTGCAAAGACCATGTTGAGCATGTATAACTCGCGCGCACCGAGACCTCGCCCCTCGTTCGTATATGCGTGCTCAAACACGCGCATGAATTCACCACGGTGCAGGATCGGAATTTGGGGATTCGCATGCTCAAAATACAGCGTAACAAGTCGTGTCGCGACATCTCTTTCGGGGAAGTTTGCGGGTTGGATGGTCGGCTTCGTATGTAAGCCGAAGAACGAGTCACGCATTGAGGTACCGCCAGCAGAGTGATGAGAGGTGGATTTATCGGCGGTGCCATTGTGATCAGACACAGAATACTGAACAGCCGCGAAAACAACGCGAGCAAATGAGACTCCCGATGCTGAGGCCAGTGATCTCGGCTTGGAAGGACTGACAATATTCAACATGGCTGGACTTTGCTCTTCCTGTTTCTTCGTCTTGAGGCTATCCAGACCCTGACTCGTGGGCCTCGCGATACGGCGATCATCGGCTTCGGGATGAGCCGGCAATCCTGCATCACCTCCAGAGACGGCGCTATCAACGCTCGGTCGTGAGCATATTTCCAAGTTGTCGGCCGGCGGGAACGAAATATTGTTAGACACTAGAAGCTTCTCTAATGCCTGTATCCGAGTCTCGAGATAAAACACATAACTTGTGAGGGGCCAAAAAAAAAAACCTGTTAGCAAAGTTGAAGCCTACGGTAACGACTTGGACACAGAGCTTGGCGCATTCTCCTTCTTACCTCCGTGGAATCTCTTTCTTGGTAATCGGATCGTAGCCCACGCACGCAACCCCGGCCTTATTGCAGCTGGCACAGCTCGGCAGCTTTTGATCACATCTATTCTTGCGCAATCGACAGCGGTTGCAGGCGCTCACATTGCGAAAGTTGCTGCTCTGACCAGCCTTGGCGGACGAGCCGCCCCCGCCGCTAGCCGGAGCGGCAGCGGGGGTGCTGTTGGCCTGCGCTGAGGGTCCTTGAGCTACATCGCCTGGTTGTTCCGGACTCGCATGGCCGTTTTGCGGCGACGAGCCGTCGTAGGAGTCTTGCCGCTGGCGCTTGACGCTTGGCTTGGGAGTCGGGGATAACGGGCCATGTGTGGGCATGGTCTATGTATTGTGGGTATAAGATATCAGGTGGGCGTCGTCGAGGACTCCCGACGAAGCACTGTGCGCCCTCTCAGACACGGCGGTTGGGGGGAAGAGCTGTTTGATCGCAGCAGCTTCGTGAGGAGTCTTATCGGTAAACCTAGGACAGGCAAAATATCGCTCCGTTTATCAGACCTTGGAGAGAGATATTAGGCTATTACCATTCCAGCAGCGTAGCAACCTCAGCGACTCACCAAGCTATCTACAGCACCGTCTCTCTATCGATATTCTTCTTCTGCTTCTGCTTCTGCTTCTGCTTCTGCTTCTTCTTCTTCTCTTTCAACGGGGCAATACGGCACTGGATTTCGTATCCTCTAGCCCATCGTCCACGGACCGAGAGCTTAGGCGTAGGGGCGTCGGTTGCAGGCTAGGGTTCGGCCAGTCGCTATGTCGAGGCGGCGTCGGAGCACAGCTGGTCATGACAATGGTGGTATAGTACGGGCGATGCCGAGGCACGTATGAGGCGGCGGCGGAGCGACAGTGCAACGAACCAAACATCAATCAGAAATCCATAAGGGCCGCGAAGACATGTGTGCGATTTTGAAGCTGGGAGAATGTGGCGTGTGGAAGAGAAGTCGGTAGATGCGGATAGTGGTTGGTTAGTTGGTTGGTTCGTTGGTTGTTTGGTTTGAGTGTGGACAAGTCAAAAAAAGAAGCAAGCAAGTTAAAGTGGTGGGCAGCAACAGCAGCCGCACGATAAAGACAAGCGCAGCAACACTGCAAAAAATGTTGTGCTCCGTCCGTAATACATCCATGCAGATACAGTACAGCTGCTCTCTCTGGTCGGCGGCGGGATGCGCCTCGTTACTAAAGACGGTTAGTTGGATGGAGAACCTTTGTTGGAGCTAGCAGATAGCACTTTGGTAATACGTACGGCGACTTGCTTGCTCTGCGGATGCAAGGTGCATGGCGGCGTACTGTTCTGGTTCTGCGCTGCTGTGTGCGGCGGCTTCAATGTGGGAGAAGCGCTGATAAGCAGCTGCGTGCTGGAGGGAGCGCCCGCATATTTGCATCTACCAGGTATATCACACTCCAGGGCTGATAGATAGATAGATAGATAGGGAGATAGGCTAGCTGTTGGCTAACCTTTGAGTTAGGTAATATACAGACCCTTTCCCTCCTCAACTGCCATCTGGATCCATTTAGCTTCTTTTTATGCCCAGCACAGTAGGCAGAAGAGACAGCGGTTGGGCCGTCGCCGCTCCCCACATTCAGGCCTTTATTAATATTCGATACCCAGGCAACAGGGCTCGCTAGAGACTCATGTCTTCTCCTCTAACTCACTCTAAACCAACGGGGTAAAAATCCTCGTTAATGCCCACCACCCACCGCTGACTAACCGGGTTCCATATTCCCCAGAAACCGGATGTCGGTGTTCTTTGCCTCTACCGGCTATTAAAGCTGCGTGCTTGCTGTGGCAGCGGTGGATACCCAATCCTGAAAGGGATGTTATGCGTCTGCGGCATGTTCTGCTCACGGCACAAATCGAAGGAATGCCTGGCATGATCCCCAAGACCGCCATGCACATCAACAAAATATCCCTGGTAGGCATGCAACGGGAATCAAAAAGAATAAGCTACACCGAGTGTACTCAACCCCCCCCCCCCCGGCAAATCCCCTATTTGCATGGGGTTCTCGCCCACGCCCTCTATCGAAATACCCGTGCATAGGAAGCATCCACACAGGGTTTGCCCACCCACTCTCATCTCTCTGTCTTCGATAGGGAAGCCGTCACGAGACGTCGTGCATCTCACACCAGGTGCAGATGCAGATGCAGATGCAGATGCCCCTACAAGGCACGGAAGAACTTGCCCAGTGCGTAAACAGCAAAGGCCACGCTGGCTGGGAAGGCAGGCAATCAATTCGATTCGGTTCGGTTAATCAATCAATTAATCAACTCATACCAACGACAGGAGACGGAGCTCTGCCGACTGACTTGTATCGAAGGGAGGGGCATGATGGTTGACCAGGGCTGTCAAATACTAAGAGGATCAACAACCTAGGAACTCTCCATGCCGCTCCCGCCTTGCTGCTAATCTGGGGTAAAAAAAAGGTGATTTCAGTCAACGAGAATAATCAACGAGGGGGGTTCAGGACATGACCCGGATGCATTATGACAAATCACTCTTCCCGTAGCTGCCGAGTTTCTTACGGGATCTCTCTATACTGTGCCCGTCCGATACCTGCTCACAGACGTTGGAAGCGATACGGCTAATGTCGCCCTCCGCCTCAAACTCGCTGATAACTCTGGGTGATACGAAACTCTCATTCCTCCTCCTTCAATCATACTGGTCACGGGATGGAGCTGTACAGACTCATTGCCATATAAACCAAATCGATTGGTATCATAGTAAAACAAAACAAAAATACTAATCCAACGACGGCCGTAGCCAGCCGTGAAACCCGAAAAAAGAAGCCATATCACTCTCTTTGATGAGAAGCCTGCCTTGCCTTCCCTAACCACATCCAATAATCATTGTTGGCTGTCCCTAAATCCCAAGTTGCCCAATTCCAGCCATGCCATGCCAAGTCCCATATCCGAAAAAATTATAAAAAAAAAATATAAAAATAAAATATCAATCCCCGTTTCCGTTCCCAGGTTGACCGGCCTTCAATTCCAGTCTGAAATGCTATCAAGGCCACCGCTACAGCCCAAGTTGTCGGACTTGTGTGTGATCGCCATGCTTCTGCAATCTCCGTTTGTTACCCAAATCGATGCTAGTATCGCATCTCATGATATGTTTCATGCATAAAAGTCCCTGCCAGTAAAGCCAAATAGAATAAAAGCCGATAAAATTCATGATCCTTGTGTGTCCAGGTCCTCCCATTGTCTATAAATCGAACTGCATCAAAATCAAAAATGCGCTTACGCATTTAGAAGCCAAAACGCCAAAGATGCTGCCGTCGCTGCCAGCCATCTTCTCGGGGGGGGGGGGTATTGGGCGAGGTTGCCAAAGCATCGATTAAAATGTTGTAAAAGAGAAGTCGCTGTTCGGGTCTAATAACTGTTGAAAAGGGGAGCAAATCAAGCACTTTCATCTTCGTCATAATCGTGTAGCAGTGTATCATTGAGGAGGCTTTCTTCTTCCTCGGCCACCTCATCCTGGGTGGTGCCCTCTGTGATCTGAGAGCTCAGGTAAGCACCAAACAGTGTGACAATGCCACTAAACCACCAGGCCAGGCCAGAATAACCACTTCGAAGCCCCGCCGCGTAGAGAAATCCAGAGACGGTAGGCCCTAAAGCCCTGCACAAACTTGCTGTAGACGCTGCAATGCCATTGATTGTGCCAAGGACTTGTTTAGTCGGTGCGGAGTTCGCTAGAAGAATCGCATTGCTAGGGTACGCCATGGTCGAGAAAGTGCATTTCCAGATAACCAAAAGGTAGATTGCCGGCATCCGCATGCTCTCTGGGAGCAGGACCAGATACGGCGTGACAAGGTAGAGCGCGAAATACGAAAACGCAATCATGCGAAAGAGTCGAAGGGGTCCCAGCCGTGAAGTGACTGGAGCCACGATCAGGTAGTTGGACATCAGCGAATACACGCCTTGAACAGACATTATGATGCCAATAGTCTTTGTGTCAAGGCCAAATCCGTCAGCAAATCTAAAGGGAAGCTCTAGTACTGGCTTCTCCGGACGATCCGTGCTCAGGAAAACCGGAAAGAGTTGATCAAATGTCATAGTGTGACTAAAACAACGTTAGGGTGGTTCGTCTTTCTTTGCCCTCTCGCAAAAGTACTTACAAAGCCAGGATACCATAAGACATGATGTTCATAATGACAGGGCGAGTAAATATCTTCATAGGCCTGGAAGGCTGTGCGGAGGCGGATTTATTGCGAAGGATCTTTTGGGGCTCAGGGCCGTCTTGAGCTGTCAGTCTCGGCGAGTTCTCCAGGCTGCGATATACGGGCAACGGCTCCGCCCTGCGAGATGACCCAGTATTCTCACTGGGGGTATCAGCCGTATTGTATCCAACTAATCTGTCGTTGGCGAGCAGCCCCTGTTTCTCTGGGTTTCGTCCTTGGCAGCTACTGGCACGCTGGAACAAGGCAGCAATACGGTCACCGACCTCACGACCACGATCTCTCTCACCCCTCTTCTCAAGATGGGTTTCTTCCAGGAAAAGGAGGCCGATGATAACTCCTACGAACACCGTCGCTGCGCTGAAGAGGTTGGGCAAGAGATAAGGGTAACGATCCCATATCGTACCACGAGGGAACCATTCAGGGTAGCTCACACAAGGCTGGGCCAGAGAGCCACCAATCATGGGTCCGATGATCGATCTGGTGAAATAGAGTCAGGAATCATGCTATAGTCAAGCAAAAGGTGTTGACGACAACATACCCGATACACCAAACCATGGGCATGATAGTATACGCACGAGCTGCCCGAACGTCTATCAGCTTGACAAATCTAGGGATGATTTCAGGACGAAAGAGTACTTACGCTGGTGCTCCTTGACCGTCACAAGCTCGGCAACGGTTGTTTGCAGGACACCGATATTTCTAGGATAAAACTGTTAGATCCATATTGAACTGCTGGTAGAAGGTGCGACTCATATATATATCCATACCCATTAAGCAAGCCTCCCAGAGCTCGTGCAAAAAGAGCAACCGGCAAACTGGGGGCAAATCCAAATACTAGCACACTAATAGCAGTGCCAATCAAACCAAACAAGAGAACGGGCTTGCGTCCGATCTTGTCACTAAGTCGCCCCCACATGACACCAGTTGCAAACTCAGCAATGGTAAATGCAGATGTAACCATGCCGGCATAGACTGAAATCTTGTTGACATCATCGGTAATATTAAAATCTTTGATCATGTAGTAAATATAGGGGAAAATAGACATGAACGCAATTGGTTCGCATATTCTGCAACAAGCTAAAAGACCGAGTATAAGCCACCGAATTAACTTTTCAGCACTAGCAAAATCAGGTTACATACCAAGAACAAACATCTGCTTGGTCGGGAATGGTGGAAGCTCATTTTGCCTCTTGCGAGAGCCGCCCCGTCGGGCGGGTGAGCCTGCAGTTGATCTTCTCATGATGAACTCAACGTCGAGTGCCCCCACGTCGTGTGAATCAAGCAAAGGATGGCTCGCTCAGCACCACAACCTAGAATATCACCGAAGAAAAGCGAAACCTGAATCAGCTAGCCTCCAGGAACAAAGACCGAACGAATAATTGATGCCTGCGTCTAATTGAAAGTCTGTCGTGCTGAAGATGTAGTGTTTGGCGTTCGGAGACGATGGTGTTGTATCGTCTTTTTTGTGGCCAGGATCTTGATGGATGATTGAGGCAGATCATGCACACAGGCGAGAAAAATTGAGACTGGGAGGATGATAGAGAATTGCTGGTTAACAGACAAAGCTACCACCAGCTCTTAATAGACAATCAAGCAAAAGTTCGACGAATGATGGCTAGCAGGAAGGTAGGGAGAATAAGTTAAGGCTGGTGAGGGCGGGAGAGGTTGATCATATAAGAAGACGAGGGACTGGCTCAGCGTACCAAGCAGCAGCCCCCATCCAGTCAGGGTTATCCAGACTAAGAAACACTATACATCACGACGGGCATCTCGGCACAGGTCCGTTATCCGTTAGCACCAGATTAAAGTCGGGCGGTGACATGAGCCCAGAAACGACGGGCCACCAAGAGAAAGTTGATCTCCTACAGCTAGGACAAGAAACGATGCGGCGAAGTCCCAGCACCAGGGCACGACATTGGGCCGTGGGGCAACTGCTTTTTTTTTTTCGGGGCGGCCTCAGCCAGATGGGAAAAAGAAAGTTACACCCCCCACCCCTAGTCTGGCTTTGGTCCGTCTGGCGCGGCTCGAGGCGTGGGTTTAGATCAACTGACCTGAGGTCGAGTGGCTGACCTGACCCCAGCCCCACTAATTTCCTTTCGTAGACA